>CM035416.1:46301369-46318869 GCA_020310875.1 Ceratopteris richardii | reverse complement strand
TATAGAGAGGAGATGAGTTCATGGTGCTATGCATAGAGCAAAGAATGGTTTTTCTATCTCTGTCTTCAATCTCTCTCTTTCTCTCTCTCTCTCTATCCATCTCTCTCACTGATAGAGAGGTGGGGGAGTGTTGTTCCCTTCACCCTTTGTGGTGGTCATAGATAGCTTAAGTGTGACAAGATCCACAGTGTAGTTGTGGTAGAGAAGCTTTCAAGATTCTTATCTTCTGAAATAGAGAGCCTTTCATGATGAAGTGCATATCTTGGTATTTGTTGTCAAGTTAGCTCTAAATTTATGCACTCGTCATGCACCCATGCAGGTCCAATGTTGTTTATGGATGCATAGAGGATGGCAATGACTCTTTTGCCATGCAAAAAATAAAATCAGAGGGAGAGATTATTTCCCATTTCTGTCCCTTCTTTTCTGGTGACAAAGGATCAAGATGTAGTCGTTAACTCCCACACATTTTTGTTATTGCAGAATGATGGGGTACTATGAACATCGCCTAGACATTTACATCTCCTAGTTGTTGATTCAAGAATTTCTTTTACACACCGAAAATGGCTCAAGGCTCAACAGTATAGGGGGACGGTGTCTTTGGGTATAGAAAAATGGGCACCAAGGTATTATTGAATGTGTCCAAGGATAAGACACGATAATTATTTTTTTTCTACTTCATTATCACTATGTTAGTATTCGGCCCTCAAGAGAGATAAACAAGATGCACCTTGCAAAGAAATTCAAAAATTCTTAAGTATAGCAAGCTACCCCAACCATGACTGAGCGTATGCACTAATACATAGGCAATGAGTAGTAACTAGCTTGAAGAAGCATTGAGGATCAACTAATTGCTCTTTGTCTTTGTGTACAAACTTGAGAAAAGAATCCTAAGTGACGTCCTAGATATGCAACAGATGATGGACGAAATAGACTTTCAAAGCTGACAAGTTTTCACAAAACTATTTCTCAAAACTCCATCAGTTTGAGATGCATCCAGAATCCTTGAAGATTGTCAGCAACATGAATGCAAAAGAGTGCTTGTAAGCACTATAAAATGTTAAAATGGAGCACAAAGACGATAGATTGAAGGGTGGGAGGGTGGAAAAGTGGGGTAAAAAGGTGTACAAAATGATGAAGAAGAAGGCTGGCCAGGTGGGAAAATGGGCAAAGTGAGGCTCAAAAGAGTGTAAATTGATGGAAAAAATCCTCTCCAAATGGATGGAGAGCAACACCACTAATTAATTTCCTCCATTTACAGCGACTAAACGATGAAGTGAAAAGGTGAGTAGTGATGGACATGAGATCAAAGGACATTTGAGCTCTGATGTAGATTATAGAACCGTTGTCGGGAAGGAGTGAGATGATGGGAAGAGCCAGCACGAGGTTGGATCAGGCCCCCTATTTCTCTATCACTAGTTCCTTGAAATCTTCCTCCATCTCTCTTCTCTGGCTTGTCCTTGAGCTCAGAACGATGTCCAGTGTGAGTGGCTCTACTATCTCTCTTAGCTCAGAGTAGAGATCAGAGAAGAAACTCGATGGGTCACAAGCCAAGAGGTGGAGTTCAATCTAACACTCTCTGTCTAATTACCAAATGTGTTTTTCCCCTCTTTCTTATAATGTTTTCCTAATGTATCTATTGTTTTATCTAGGCTAAGAAATCAACAAATCCCTAGTCTAAATAGGAATAAAAAAATGCACAAGCATATGGACTAAAGTAATGTGAATCATGAATGCTCAAACTCACGCAACCAAACAATGTTTCTATTCAAAGTGTGTATGTGAAGCAATGCAAAAAATCACAGAACCTGAAATGCTGGTACCTGGAATGTTTGTCCATACGCTGAAGTTCTCGTCTCTCTCAAGGAGTGGGTGGCATGACGAGGATCACCGGGCAACGGCCTCGCTTCACGTCGAGTTCAGGTGTCAAGAAGGAGTCAGGTGATGGGAAGAGCCGGCGCGAGGTTAGAACAGGCCCCTATGTGCACCGTTTCCACGTCTAGCGAGCGGCATCTACGCGCTGCGCACCTCACTCTCTCTCTGGTATGGCGCTTGTCTCTTTCGAGGGCCAGGGGCCTATGATGATCGCCATACCAGAGAGAGGGCGAGGCGCCGAATGCACAGACGCTGCTCGCCGGATGTGGGAACGGCACACATAGGGGCCTGATCCAACCCCGCGCTGGCTCTTCCCATCACGTGACTTCTTCACGACACCGTCAATGGAGTCTATATCCAGGTCTCTGAAACATATTTCTTGCATTCAAATTTTTATACACTGTTTTTATTTGAGGGTGGTTGTGCTTCATTAAAATTCTCACACGCATTCGAAAACTTGACTAATGCATTTATATATCCTGAATATATGACCTCAATCTTCTAGGATATTATGCACTATCTTCGAAGTTATCGTCTCATGAAATGAAACCCTTATAAATAGTTGAGAAATAAGGGAATAAAGTTTTCCTAAAAACAGCAACTTAGATTAATGCTTCTCAATGCAAATTCTATTTTTATATCAACTTACTTAAAATTCTAAGCTATAACGATTGATAAAGTCACTAAAGAAGAGAGAACAAATGTCAAATCCAATAGAACTGATAAAATAAAGGAATTCAAATATAAAAAACAGGTGTAAAACAACAATAGTTTGACTGCACATATATACGACAAGAGAGGACTCATATATTACTCATTTGGGTTCATAAGAGACGAAACCAAAAGCTTTGCTCTTACTCCAAAGCTTTGACATGACGATCAAAAGAAATGAGGCGATCATGAGGCAATATCCAGGCTGTGCACGTGAAGTATGGGCGAAGGAATCGGTAGGATATAACAGCTTTCTTTTTCGACATGACTATCTCTTCAAAAATATAAAGAGCAACTTTCCTATTCCGTTAGATGCTTGAAGTACATAACCTTTGTAGCTCTCTTCAACAGCATTGTTCATCAATGTTAAAGGATGATTCCTTCCCTCACTTGAAAAACTCTATATAGTTGTAAAGAACAAAAATTCGTGCAAGGAAATCAATGAATAATGGACTTTTGTCGAAGTTCAAGCTCGGACTATATTCGTATTGATAAGCTCATTAGTTTTGAATATTAAATGGTTTTACAGGAAAATTTACTCTTCATAATCAAATCTTTTTCCGCTTTTGAAATCTTCTAGATCAATTCTTGTAGTAGATTGTGCACTCTTCGAGTTCTGAAGGAAAAAAAGGAACATTTTACTTTTCTGATATACAAGAGTGTATGGATGATGACTTTGTAAGTGCCTAGTTATAAAGATTTATCATTTTTCGTTTCTTAATCAATTGGGTATTCTTTCTCTTGCATTGTCAAAAAATAATGAAACACCGTGCAAATATACCATTTTTAAGCTTCTTGTCTTTAACATTGGAGCTTTTTTTTTAATTTGCTAACTTTAACTATTTTCTTGTATGTTTAATATAATCGTTATGACAAAACTAGCAAAAGGCTATTCTCTAGGCTCTCATCTCTAAGACAATGAGAAGTTAATGTCCATCTAAAGCATCCCTATTGGAGTTCGGTTCAGCATCTCAATAGGAGATCAGTAGAATGAAAAATCTCTAATGGAATAATCTTTATGATCAATTTCACTAGTTGTGTCATAAAAATAACATGTGTTTGCTACATGTACCCTAAACCTTATTAATGAAATTGAAGTTTCCGATGTCAAAACTTAACATTTAACTACTTTGATGATTCTTGAAGATTCTTCAAACATCATACCTTACCCATAAATTCAACTGATATAGCTCCTTTTCATTGAACAGCATTCCGTGTTCTCAAACGACTCGAAGGTGTCCCAAGTTGTTCGACAAGAATGTGTGTATGTGTGCATGCTTGGATGAATAGTTATACCTGTCATTTCGTAACATGTTTCCTTAAGCATTAGGTGCATGAAATTTTAATAAAAGCAAACACATGAAGACAATCCATTCAATGAGAAACATGTGTTAGAGAAGATATGTTCATATGAGTTTGAGGATTTCTGCCAGCAAACTTGTTAGCATTCTTTGCTACTTTTGTAAGTATGTGATCTTTTCACACACGTATTTGACTAAGGATCTTCCATAGCCTAAGTTCAGGTCAGGGTTTAATGATTATCAGTTTTAGACTAATCCTTCCTCTTTCTGTCACTCATATTCACTCTTCTACAACCTATTAGGTCACACATCTCATATATATTTAGATTTCTATTTATACATCTGAATATGTTTGTTACATTTGTATATTCACTCATCCATCTATTTCTGTTCACATAGAGTGGTTGAGAGTTTTGCTCCCACATTGTAAATTGACATTTGTATATATGATAGTGTGAGTAAGTAGTGGCTTACGTAACACTTTACACATGTTGTCTAATCTTTCTCTATCTTTGTCTCATCATTTGTATGATTAAATGTGGTATGTTCATGTTTTGTCAATATTGGAAGATTGCTAGAATATGTGTTGTAGATCCTGAAACTATGGAATCTTAGACCTATGGAATCTATGTTGAAGATCCTAGACTTATGGGACTTGTGAGATTTGTTATGTGCCTACTTCATTTCCAACATTTGGTATCAGAGCTGTAGGGCTTTGGCATCAGATCATTCAAGCTCTTAGATTCCCAAGTTCCGAGACTTCCAGGTTTACAACATATGATTCAAGAGAATCTACTAATATTTGATATTTAACATACACACTTAATCTAGATGAACACAAATTTGAGAATTAGACAAATCGGTCACATGTGGAAGTATGAAGTTGATAATCTGTTAGCAGCCGAATACTTCTGTAAAGTATGTACAAAAGTATTTTTTTGAAGACCAAGACTTGATGAAGAGAAGGCTACTTCAAATTCAAGGAAGAACAATGGTTTGGAGAAAATCAAGGAATCAGATCAGCATCAAATCACAGGTATCAGTTTCTACTATTAGGTTATCATTTGCAGGTCATGTCATAGAAGCGTAGTTATGAAGAGATTGAAGGATTCAAGGAATGCTTTTATACACTTTCATTCTTTGGAAGTTAAAGCATAAGCTACATCAAAACACGTATCTAGAGGTTTTTCTAGCCATTTTTGAGAGATCTCTTTCATGGCAAGAAATTTCATCTAAGAGGACAAATGCGGAGAGCATCAGTTTTGTTTTTAGCCAATCTTGTGTTTCAAGTTGCTTGAAAATTTTTGCTCACATTTGGTATCTAGAGAGGTAACTCTAGAAAGGTAATTCATCATTCAGACAAAAAGTTGGTGAATTCAGTCATTTCGGTTATTTGAAGCAGAATTTTGATTCAAAGATATGAGGAGATGATAAAACATGATTCTATGTTCACTTCCATTTGTATACCATGTTTGTTTTGTCTCTTACTCTTAGCATTAGAGGAAGAGGAAGATTTCATTTGAAGAAGTCAAGAGTGTTTACTACTTCAAGATGAAGAGAACAAAAGGTATGAAAGAGAAGTTTGAAGATGTTGGCATCATCATCAGGTGGAAGAAAGATGTAGAAGAAGAAAGTCCAATATTTCCAAAAGAAAAGTAAGACTTCCTTTTCTCACATATTTTCCATATACTTCTCCTATTTTATCCTCTACATCCAAAGACAAGTCTACGAGAACATCTTGTGTGAAGATAATTTAAAGAAGCAATTTCTTGTTTTGCATGATACTTGGTCATGATTTAGTAGATTTAACAAAGAGTTGCATTGAGAGAAAGAAAAGCAGCTTATATGTTTTGACTCATATGTATGAGTTATATATAAGTTGAGATGTTTTTAAGCAGGCAGTTATATGTCCCCTCAAAGAATTCTTGGAGTGTCAATACAGAGCTACTTGGTATGTGACAACTTGTAGAGAAGTTATGTTTCTTCTTTGTCTAACTCTTGAGGTAAAAGAGTATTTGTAGAAGATGTTGGAGACTTGGGGAGAGGTTTTAGGTTTGGAAAATTTACCTCATAATCAGTATTTTTAGAAAAATTCAAAAAAGTTAGATTATTTTTTATACAAGTCAGATAGAGAACCTACTTTCTATGGTTTTCTAGATTTTTGGATACATGCTTGTATTCAAAAAGTTGTTCCATCAAATCCTGGCACTTGATTGAGAAGTGGAGTTAGCCAAAAGAAAGTCAAGCAGATACTATCACATTTCACTCGGATAGAGTATGAAGATATGAAGTATCAACTTGTAGATTTTGAAGTTCTCAAGGTGAGAAGTTTGTCCACTTATGTTTCAAGTAGGAGTTAGGGATTCTTGAGAAGGATTCGGTTAAAGAAAAGTTTTTAAAACTTTATGTGAAAAGCATGGACACTTAGAGACATTCAGGTAACGAATCAAACATTCAGTCGTGAAGGTTTGATGAGAGCAGATTCTACACAAGTATTTTGTTGGAAAGATCATAGATCTCATATGATCTTGGATGATCTCCAATAATTTTGTAAGATCTTGGATGATCTTGTATGATCTTATATGATCTTGGATGACCTTGAACGTCATGAAGATCTTGAGTATTTATGAGTCAGTTTTCTATCCTTTGTTTGTGAAAGTTCTTAGCATTGGAAGAAGTAAGTCAAAGATTTAAGTTCTATCAGATTTGTGTTGCAGAGAGATAGAAGAAGATACTTGTTATGTTGCAGAAGGTTATGAATCCTAAAATGCTTTCAGCAAGGTTTTTATGATAGATCAGCTAACCTTATTCTAGATTTTGGGAAGCTGAAGAATGACAGGGAAAGCTATTGGCATGTGCACAATGCTAATAAAAAAGGGTTCAAAAGTTTTGTTTTAGACATAGGTATTAATGTTATGAAAAATCAAATTTATGAAGGAAGACGTTCCAGATTTCATAAAGTATGATAAAATTGAAAAATTTTGGATACTAGTGTTAAATCATCCAGAGGGTGATGAAACATGAAGACTTATTTTTTAGCCATATGTGAAAGAATGCAAAGTCATACCTATAAGAATTCCAAGTATTCTTATATTAGGTATTCCTATATTTCCTTTGTTAGTTTCTCTTTATGTTCCAGCTTTGAAAGAAGAAGGATGAAAGAGAATGTCTGGAGAAAGTTCCTGTTAGGATGTTCCTGTTCAGGAGAAGGTTCCCGAGTTCTATTGAATAGAAATTTGATATTTCAGAGAGGTATGTTTTCAGAAGTGCACACATATATGTTTATACCAGGGTCTGAAGGAAAGAGGTATGAAGGACTTACAAATAGAACAAAGATGAAGACAAAATGGCATCATAGATATGAAATTTTGGTTTGAGAAGACATATTACAGGAGATAACAGCTTCAGTGTCAGTTCATGCTATATATGTTGTCAAGCACTGATTGCTTGATGTATACACTATTGGATATCTAGTTTGCATATTTTCTCAGGTATTATGGTTCATATTGAGCAAGATTAGTTTTTTGAAGTTTGAAGAAAGTCAAATTTAGTTTTGAAGAAGACTTTTGAAGAAAAGGTTTGAAGGTCAATTCGGGAGTACAAGTTTGACGTTTATGAAAGTTTGCAGATGAATGAAGTTACATATCCAGTTCACTTTGTACCAATATGAAATTGCAAGGGGATTGTTGGAAAACAATGTCACATCAGTTCAAAATCCATTTAGGGCAAGAACCCTAATTTTGGTACTTACTCATTTTTGGCACAAAAACGGATAGATTTTTTATGATTCTATCTTGTAGAGCTTGAAGAGAGCTTTCCAATGGTATATGACATTCAGTCATCAGAGATCAGATTTGGGAGAAAACCCTAATCCTAATTTTCTACTGATTTAGGGTTTTGACCTCATATCATAGCTCTCGGCATGAGGATCATAAAAATGTTGTTAGATCATTCATCAGACAGTCAAAAGTGTGAAAAAGCAGTTCAAGAAGTTATTTTTAAAGTTAGCTAAAAGCAACTTTAAAAATAAACCAAAATCAATTTGAAAAGCGATGTGATTAAAATAAAGCACTTTTTTCTGAGTTTTTCACATGGAGCTTTAAAACCTATATAAGAGAGTCTTGGATAACTTTGTTAGACATCCTACACCAATTTGCAACGCCAGTTTTTGGTCCCTCATTAGAGGTGGTGCTCTAGCACACATGGGGCAGCCATGGTGCACTCTAGGAGCATGTTGAGGAGTAGCTATGGAGTTCTTCTTGGAGAAGAGTCTACTCACACTCTTGCTTATGGAGAAGACTTACCTATCAACAGCTTGATGGTGTGGATCACCCATCTACGTAATGTATTTGAAGATTGTCTTCTACATGAAGATTTTGGTGTACTTCAAAGACATTGGATGGAGGTTAACATAAGATTTGCATCTTATGTTAGGAATTTAGGTACATATTCTCTTTATCCACACAAGTACTACTTGGAGGTTATGGACGCAGGGGCATCCATATTAGGAGGAGTCCTATTCGGCATATCTGAGGGAGAATCACTACATGCATGCTACATGCACATTTAGATGAGGTGTTAGAGAAGACATGTTCATAGGAGTTTGAGGATTTCTAGCAGCAAACTTGTTAGCATTCTTTGCTACTTTTGTAAGAATGTGATCTTTTCACACACGTATATGACTTAGGGTCTTCCATACCCTAAGTTCAGATGAGGGTTTGTTGATTATCAGTTTTAAACTGATCATTCATCTTTCTGTCACTCATATTCACTCTTCTACAACCTATTAGGTCACACATCTCATATATATTCAGATTTCTATCCATACATTTGAATATGTTTGTTACATTTGTATATTCACTCATCCATGTATTTCTGTTCACATAGAGTGGTTGAGAGTTTTGCTCCCACATTGTAAATTGACATTTGTATATATGATAGTGTGAGTAAGCAGTGGCTTACGTAACACTTTACACATGTTTTCTAATCTTTCTCTAGCTTTGTCTCATCATTTTGTATGATTAAATGTGGTATGATCATGTTTTGTCAATATTGGAAGATTGCTAGAATATGTGTTGTAGATCTTGAACCTATGGAATCTTGGACCTATGGAATCTATGTTGAAGATCCTAGACTTACGGGAATGTGAGATTTGTTATGGGCCTACTTCATTTCCAACAATAGAGAAATGAGGCTCATGTTGCGTACCTCCAAAAACGATTGGAGAGTGAGCATATGAAAGAAGGTGATTCAAATAATTTGGACAAAGATCAAAGATTTGAAGGATGAATGATTTTTCTTTTATGAAATCTTTCTAGATAGTTCACTTGTGGAGACTATTATTAATGGTCTTCTAGATTGATATGAGAGTTTTTGTTCTACTCATCGGTTGATGATGAAAGGAAATCCAATTGCAGTATCATCTAAGGAGTTACTCTCTATTTTGATTTAGGAAGATCAAGCTAGGCAAAACAAGTCAATTATGCATGTTGCAAATCAATCTTTCTTAGCTATTTAAAAGGGCTAAGGTCAATGGAGCTCATCTACTAGTAAGAACAAAACTACCAATGATACACAACCAAAGAAGAAGGATAAATATGACAATAAAACAAAAAAGTAGAGGCAATTTTGCAAGTATTCTATAATAGATGATCATAGCTTAAGGAGTTTCCTATACTCGGTACAAAGCCTCCAAAACCTAAAGAGATGCTAATAATCTTGTTCATAATGAAGAATGGAAATTTATGTTTATTTTTAGCTATGACCCATCTTCACATGAATAGTGTATGTCTATAATAGAGTGGAATGTTTTGTACTTTGGTAGTGATGAAACCAAACATACTCCATCGTAGAGCATGTTTTTCACTTTAGCTCAATCTTCCCCCACAAGGAACATGATCACATGTGCTAACAACTCCTCGTTACTCGTAATGAGGGTTAGGAAGATCATTGTGACAACTATTGATCATACTTCTTTAACCTTGTGAGATGCTCTATATGTGCCATGGCTCAAGGAAAATATGTTCTAAGTCTCAACATTAGCCAAAATTGGGTTGGATTTCAATTTTTTTTATCATAGATGTACAATTAATGATCTCTTGAATGGTGATGTTATTATTTCTTTTGGCATTTTCTGTTGTGGGTTATATGAGCTCATAGAATATGAAAAATGTGCAAATTATTAAGCATATGCAGTAGTTCAAGGTTCTCATGTTATCTTTGATGCAAGCCTTTGGCATCGATGATTTGGACATCTTAATTTGTCTAGTTTGCTTCATCTTTCGAAATTTCAAATAGCTTCCTATCTACCTAAACTTAAGGAACCTTTTAAGAATGTTATTCAAGGATGCTTTTTGGGCAAAATGCATGATTCCTCATTCCCCAAAGATGATTCAATTAGAACTTCTCATAAATTTCACCTTATACATAGTGATCTCTATGGTTCCATGCAAACACCTTCATTTGGGAACTACTAATACTTGTTGGGAGAGATGGATGGATACGTCAAGGAAGTGAGGTGGTATTGCTAAAACTTGCTTTGTACCAGCCCTGACTCACTTCAGAGTTTTAAAGTAGGCCCTTTTAGTTTGGAAATGACTCCAAGAAAGTAGCTATGTACTTTGGAAATGATGCTCCAAACAATTAATCCAAAATAGACTAGTTCAAGAATAGCTAGTGTTGAAAAACTTCTTATTTTGGTCCACACATCTGCTGGCCTTTTTACTCAAAGCTCACAGTATAGTAGAAATTGATAAAATTCCTTTTGGGGGACTTCCATTAGCTTAGATAGCTAATGATTACAAGTGAAATCATTTAAAATGATCAACTATGCTCTGAGAAATAACTTTAGTAAATCAGATGTTACTCGCGACTTTTTACGAAACAATGAGTACCTGACCAATGAGCACTTCGAAGAGGATTTCTCCCCGATGCCTTAACCAAATGCCGTAGAATCTAAACAGCACTCATTAGACTTTAAGCTGGTTGATTATGTAAAACGGTTGAGTATTCATTCAGATATGTCCAAAAGAAGTTGATTGTTCTCAGTAGTCGTAGCAGAGAACTAGAAAAAGATGTTTAATGAGCTATATGTATTATCTAACATTATTGTACAAAGTCATTGGCATTGTAGTGATGCTCAATGATGATGAAATGATTGAACTATGGTGTGAGTTGCGCAAGTCCTACAAATGATCAAGGAATGAGCTCAGAATGAGGCACACTACCTTGCAAGATTTTACAAGCCTTTTTTATAAGTCTGTTCTAAGTTTGAATTTTGAATTCAAACTTGGCTATAAGAAAAAAGTAACTCCACTAATTTGGGAGATATTCCTTCAATTTAGAGTCATAGTTAATATTCTTCCTAACTCCACGAGATATAAGCTTTTACAAGATTCTCGAAGGAATTAACCTTTTACAATGGTAGATGATCAAGTAGTTACAAGCTATAGTTCACATGAATCATTAAGTGCTAGTTCTCCATATTGTCTTCCATGCTAAGCCAAATGTGTAGGCTTGATCATTTTCACCAACAACTCCCCCTCAAGCCAAACATCTTGGCTTGCATTGCTTCATCAATCTTCTTGAACATCTTGTAATCCAATCATGGTTTTACACTTGCAAAGTTTAGTACCATCAAGTGTTTTGGTTAACAAATCAGCACACTACATATTTGTAGACACATATGCTAGGTGAATCTCTTTGCTCAAGAGTTTCTCTCCAACATAGTGATAGTGCACTTCTATATGCTTGGTTCTTGCATGATAAATGGGGTTGGCTGCAAGATGCAAAGAACTAGTGTTTTCACCAAAGATCATTGATGCTTCAATGAGTGTGAAGTCCCAAATCTGAGTAGAGCAGCCTTATCCAAATAGCTTATTGTGTGGCATTCGCTAATCCCTTGTACTCAGCCTCTGTTGAAGATAGAGCAACATTTTATTGATTCAAAGAAGACCATGAGATGGGTTTATCACCTATAAAAGATAAATAGTGAGAAGTACTTCTTCTATCATCCTTACACCCAGGTCACTTGTTCGGGTGGCTAGGCCTCTCGCCTCTTGAGGTGGGTGCAAGGGTTCAACCCCCATCAGCATCATGTAAGGGACATGTTTAACATGGAAAGTTGTATCTTGTGGCTGATGCGCCACCGTTTGTCCTACTTCGCGATAGTTGTGACCGTAATTTAACCGAGCTATGTAAACCCCTATTCTTGTGGGATAAGGGGGGTCCCATGGGTACTATGCCCGTCCTTGTACAATTGCAATTTCAATGTTAAAGCCCGGAGGAGTAGGCCTCAATTGAACCTCCATTTAAGAAAAAAACAATCACATGAATTTAGATCTAATTTAACAATACTTAATAATATGCAATTTGACATACTAATAATTGATCATTTAGGTGAATGATATGCCCTTCCTTGTACAGTTGCAATTTCAAAGTTAAAGCCCAGAGGAGTAGACCTCAACTCAACCTTCATTTAAAAAAAAAACAATCACATGAATTTAGATCTAATTTAACAATACTTAATAATATGCAATTTGACATACTAATAATTGATCATTTAGATGAATGATATGAAAATTATGTCAATATTATGCTGTTTAAAAACATGAAAAGATTGTTTCATATACTTTTATAATAAATCTATGATAGTAATTTAGAGCTTTGAAAAACAATCGAATTCAATAATAACTCAAATATATGCAATTTAGGCTACCGATACTTTTTCACTTCGTTAAACAATCCCAAAAATATGTGGTGTTTAAAAACACTAATAAAATAAATTATCTTCAAATATTTTAAAATCATTGATATCGTTTCTTAATATATTGTTCAAGTACATAATATGTTTCTCTATCACAAGGTCTCTGATTTACAATTGTATTGCATGTATAAGAACGTCTGTTCTTTGAGAAAATCCATCCATAAAGCCAAGGAATCATTGTTTTGGACAAAAAGTTTTCCAACTCCTCCGATGATTGCCTCCACAACTTTGGTAGAATTACGTAAGTGCCTTTCATATTTCAAATCACATGATACAATGTATCATAAAAAATAATGGTGTTATTTCCATCCAAATCTGGAAAAAATTTCCAAATTGTGTCCAAGTTTTTATGATGCACAAACTTATATCTGATGCGGATATCTGTTTTTTGGCATGCACCCTGACCTGCTATAATATGAAATCTTTGATGGTGTTGTGGAAAACATACTTCAAGTGTTCTTTGAGCTATCGACAATCTTTCTGTGGTCCAAATCCACACTTCAAAAAGATCCATACAAAAATCTAAGAAATATAATGAATCCTTGCGAACGTAATGCATAATTCTTGTGTTATCTTCAATAAAATTCATATGGTTTTGCAAAGATTCAAGTAATAGATCACCCCATTCCTTATCAATTGTATTGAGCAAAATTCCATTCATTTCCAGTATCAATACCCTTCTTTCATCTCTTGGGAATGAAGAAAACCCTTGCTTTCTTGATGAAGATTCATATATGTGTGAAGACCAGCAAGACATCAATGCCAACCTTGTGTTCCCTTTGTAGTTTATATGCAAATCAGCATTTTGTTCCACAAAAAAGTTGAAGTTAATTAGATTTATATAAAAATCAATTAAATTGTTTTACATTCTACATTACTTCATAATTAAAGTAATTAAAGATATGTTTAATTAAGCTAACAAAAGGGCTAGATCGAGAAGGAGAAAATTGTTCCTTATATGAAGTGGATGATAGATATTCTCTGCATATATCAAACAATGAGAATAATAAATACACAATAATTAAAAACAATGCTTTAAGATTACTTATTGATATATAATCAATAAATGAGTTAAAATATGAATAAAATTATTATAATATTACACAATATACCTGGTAAAATCCAAAAAGACCTAGCATGTTGTTTCTCCATAACATTAGATAGCTTATCTGATGTTTGAAAAGAGCTTTGCTCATGTAGAGTACTCGTTTCATCCTCGAAATGGCCAATAAGCTTTCCAATACCATCATCACTTATGAATTTTTTATTTTTGTTAACATCTATAATAAAAAGAACAAAAGATATATATGAATAATCAATACAATGTGCCAAAATATCAATACTTATTTTCTCAATTAATTTCTCTTTATGATAAAAATCTATCTATTAAGTTCTCTTTCTATCTATTAGTTTCTCTTTCTAAATACTTATAATTAATTTCTCTATGCATCTACTTCAAATAATAGATTTTTTATTTAAAAACCCTCACGGTTCAATCTTTACATCTTAACCGTACATTTTGAAATTGGATTTAATCAAATGCATCATAATTTTAAAAACAATATGTTTTAGTTTTTCTCAAACAAAAGAGTCACAAATCATGCATATCTATTAAAAAATTTTAACATATGAATTTATGCATCATTGATTTAAAAAGAGTAATTTTTAGACTACTCGAATAGACAAGAGATATCTAATTTTAAGTCACAAACATATGATATTAACAATAAATAAAAAGATTTAAATATAATCGATTCACATCACTTTATTCAACAAGAGCTAATATATTCAAAATAAAATTCTATTGTTCAAGATATACAATCATCACTAGCATATAAAAAAATCATACTTTGAAAATTATGGCATTTATTACATTACATGAAATCAATATTCTCTCAAGCTGCTTTTCCTTCTCATACATTTGAAGTACCTGCGATATCTTCATCCATTGTAACAATATCTTCGTCGGTTTCTGTATCATCTTGATTACTTTTTGATTCTTCTCCACTAGATTGTACATCAATCTCAGCATCAACATTCTCGAACACATTTGTATTGTTTGTATCTTGATTCCTGATATCTATATCTTGATTACTGATATCACACCATTGATGCAAAGAAGGATCATTCTCGAAAACTGAAGAGCAAATTGATTCTAATTGTTTTTCTTCAACCTCTAAACATATACCAAAACGTCTTCATTTTTTAGATAAACCTCTTTGAAGAACAACTCCTCGACAATAGAACTGTATAACATAGCTATCTTTACGAGCAAAACTCCTGATGAAATCATCAATCAAATTTTTATCTATGAATTCATCCTGACCTTTATGAGCAAAAATATTTAGATTTGCTTGATATATTCTATCAATCATCTCATAATTATCCTCTTTGCTAATGTACATAAACACTATTACAAAATCCAGCTCTCCTTTAATTGAAGGATTTCTACTTTGAATGGCTCCAATTTTAAAAGTCATTTTTGTAGCCGTATGTTGAACTCCTTCCACAAGCATATGAACATAGAGGAAATCAATAAAAGATACTAGAATATATTCTGTCTCGGAGTTCATCCCATTGAGTGCCAAAACCAATCTGGAGAAGAACATTGCTCAAATGCATTCCCGACTATGTAAACTGTATAGTTCTGAATCAAACCTAAAAAAAGCAATGCTGAATGGAAGAACTTGCTCTAAACAAAAACTTTGCACCTTGTTTAAATCGAAACCAAATCCATATATTGACCATGGAATAACATTTTTTGTGGTCTTTATTCCCATTGCAACTCTGTACAAATGACTCAATAAAATTATGGCAGCCTTTGGTAAGGGAGGAGACTTCTTTGCCTTGTTTAATGATTCTTTCACAAATGTGTCACTATAACTTTTAATTTTTTCATATTGTATGTCTCTAATATTATATTTCTCACAGTTCTTTTCCCAAGTCAAAACCTCTATTAATAAATCAATAAAAAATGCAATTATAGCATTTTTCAACATACGATCTGTCTTTAATCTCCATGCCATTTCTTCCATGTCAACCATGTGCTTCAATTATTTTGCCTTTTTTAACAATATTTTCTTTTCTAAAATTTCCTTTTGAATTTCTAAAATTTCTTTATTGTCTAAACCTGCAATACATCTAAATAGTGTCGGACCTAATATAACGGTCCCTGGTGCTTGCTTTAATTGACCACCTTTCATTGCTACCATCTTTGCAGACGTCGATATAACATCTTTTGTTGAATCTCTTTTGTTATTTGGCACTTCATCTTTTGTATTAAGTAGTGCTCCCTGACTATACATGCGCACTATTGATATCCAATTCTTCCATTTCTCATCATTACATAAAAGAAGATGTAAATCATTCTTTATAAATCCTTTTTGTAAAGTCTGCTCTGTAGTCTCTACAAAATTCTACAAAAAAACTATATATATAGTTTAAATAGATATAAGTTTTAAACGATAATAATATATAGTAACTCTCTAAATATATAAATGAATATAAGTTCAAAAAAAAAGTAAAAATACCAAGAATATAAACATACCTGCCATGATATAAATTCTCTTTTATCTGATTAACACCTGGAGGAGGCTTGGATGGACATCCGTTTGGTTTCCATTGCAATCTAGCTTGTAAAAGTTGATCCACAAATGGTTCCTTCTGTAGTGACGTTGCCACCATCAAATTAGCCTCTTTAGATATCTCCCTTGAAACTTTTGGAGGACAATTTACTATAATTTTTGCTTTTCTATATCTAAATTGTTGGGGTAACTGTAATGTCACCATCGGAGAATTAACACTTTGCAAAGTTTTCGCTGCACTAATTGAATGTTGTCCAGATATTATCCAATACTCAACTTTATCAATATAATCATGAGATAAAGTTTGTAGAGCTATTCTGACACTTGGATCAAAAGGCGTAACAATTGCAAGAACTTCATTCTCTTTCGGAGCCAAGACAAAATCATTCATTAATGTACGCACCCAATCTTTGTTTAATTTTCGATATACATAATTCGATGGTACTAGAAAACATCTTTTTACATCAATATTAAATACTGCATTAGAACCGAAAGCATAGTATTCTTGTTTTTGAAGCAATAAATCCATCATTTTATTTTCTTGTGGCTGCACTTCTATATCTTCTGTTTCTTCACTCCTATTATCTGAATGTCAGATTGATACATCTTCATTGTTTTGTACAAACTTTGATGATGATCCTAAATCTTTGTTTGAAGAACCTTTCAGCTTTTGCTTCTTAGATCTTCCAAATACATCTGAGCTTCTCTTCAAAGATTTCGACTTTTGTGTTAATTGTTTGGATTCTTTTATAATTTTCACTAATTCTTCTATTGATTCGATCGATGCAATTGAGCCTGATGATCGATCAGACTTTGAGATACTATCTTTCATATCGTCCAAACAAAAAGTCTCCCATGATAAGCAAAACTTATTAGCATTAATATTCTCACCATCTGGAAGCACTTTACACGTAAAACACGGTGTGCCTTGTGCATTTACATCTTCTTTAACATGAACAATATTACCCATATCACCATATGTAGATCCTGCATCTTTCATAAATAAATGTACATCTGCTTTGAAGTTTCCTTCCTGATCATAAGTATCAGCAAACCATTTCATGTCTTCTTTATGTGTCAAATCGAAAGATTTCTGAACTTTAATCCTATTTGAAGGAACCTTCATGCCACTTGTTTTCGATAAATTTTCAAGTCAAAATACATTCTCGGTAACATTGGTTTGAAATTCATTCGTGTTTTCCATTGCTCTTGAAAGTCAAAAAAATATTTTTGTTTAGATCACATCAACATAATAACAAACAATATCA
>CM035416.1:46291369-46293869 GCA_020310875.1 Ceratopteris richardii | reverse complement strand
AAATGAAAAATATCTTGAGAATATAAGTGATGCGCTTTGTGGGAATTTAAAAGGTGGAATGAATGTTGATTATCTCAAAACGTATTCTCATGAGCTCAATCCCCATTTCAAAAATGACCTTGATATTATAATTGTGGAATTTTATGCAAATTTGCGAGGTGATGCTAGATATTTTCAAATTCTTGTGGATAGTAAGAGAAACATGGAAATACAAATGGATATAATTAATGTTTTCATGAAAATGAAAATTAAATGAAAATGAAAACCTTGATAAGAATATGGAGACTATTATTAATTAGATGAAAAAAAAAAATTATAGGAAATCCTTGATTTAGAAATCCATCTAGTATTTTACCTTTAGAATCCATATGATGTATCAACTCTTATGTGCATGTAAGAGAAAATGAAATTTTGTATTTGGATTCCTTAAGTATTAACAATATAGGACTATCGAAGAACTTTTTTCCACTTTAAGAGTCCCACCCCTCCCTCATATATGCACCTATAATCCTAATGGGTCACTTAACTTTGGAGATTGAGTTGGTAATACATTCATTATGTTGTTGTTATCCAAGCTTCTTCCTCCTTACGCATGTTAAATACATGTTCCTATACATGAAGATGTTGTAGGCCCTACACATGCATAATCGAATGACAAAAACATGGTGCATAGACAAAGACTTAGGCATCTTATGTCAAGGCATTCTCACTTAAACCCAACTCGTAGTTTTTATCATACATTTAGAATTCAATCAACATGCAAATGGATGTGAATCTATGGTCTTGAAAGAACATTAAACTTAGATTAGTATAACTAGTGAAAAGTTCATTTAAATATCATATGCATTTATTTTAGATGGGGTACTTTAAAATTCTTCTTCGACCATGCACGTAGTATGTGAATATGACTCAATAAATTTGTATACTTGTCGACCGTTAATGTTATCTTTACTTACAAAATTATAATACACTCCCATTGAAAAGAGCTTTAGACAACCAATCAAACATAAGAATTCTTCATACACATCTTTTTTAGACACTTGTTCACATATATTCAACCAAAAAGATCAATAATACCAAGTACACTCTTAACTTCCCAAGTATGCATTGAGAATACCTAAGACCTTTATAACATCATTCACAATTAGTAGTGACAAAATAGATAAGTTTGGATATCACGAAACTTGATAAACCTTCTATTTTTGGATAAGAGGCTCCCACAAAAATGTTCACAACCCACACCCTACTACAAATGAACTAGAGAGATTTTGCAGACTTTAAATTAAAGTGTAAAGATAACCAAAGATATTTATTTATGAATTCAGTCTCGCAATGCAATGAGCTATAAATTTAAGAAGTATTGGGGGGTCATGTGATAAACTAGATATTGGGTATCCACACACTTAGAAATGAACTAGAGAAGATGTCTATATAACTCAGAGTCAAGAGTTTTTCTCCTTCTATCACTTTTTACATTTGATTAAGATAAATTCAAGGATGTAACCTTTGAGGCTTAAAAAATTAAGCTTCAAGTGATCTATATTTGTGCATGTTGATTATGAGAGAAGTGCTAGAGCATAGTTCAAGCTCTTAGGCTTGCACCTTGCAACAACAGAAATTACTAAATATCAATCACGATAATATCAACTCACATGGGAACTCAAGTCAATCAATAAACCCTATTGGAATGATTTCATCCCAATTTGTTCGGGATAGATCTAGTTAAAATCCTGTATCCTAGGAGTCTTGGGGAAAGCTCTAACTCCCCTTTTCTTGATGCATATAGTTGGTCTTTTGTTTGGATAACCTCTAGAGGTTTGGACAAGCAATCTGTATAGTCCTCTCATTTTGTCAACCATCCATTGTTATTTTAATGGCACACTTTAGTGTGCTTGGTGCACTCTATGGTTGGTTTACTCTTTGCACAACCTTGCATAATTACTCTCTTCATGTTGTGTGTATGACAAGTACAAACATTAAAAAACGAGCACTCTAATTGGGACAACCAATTGCATCATGTTCTTTGACTTACACAATTGCATACAAAACACTATTAAGAACAACATCATTAAATTTGGTGTATGGACAAAATGTTATATTACCCATTGACTTTCTCATTCATGTACTGAGAGTAGCAAAAACATGTGAGTAGGAAGGTCATGAGTTGTCCAACCATGTGGAGGCTCTAGAGAAATTACAAGAAACATGATTGAGATCTATAATTGGAATATGGACATATGGATGGACATATACATGGTTGATAATGGACATATGCATGGAATGTTATGATTTTTTAATCCATGATGATTCACAAATAAATTTAAATGCTTAACTACATGACACATTCCTATATGCTTCTCATAGACCCAGAGATCAATCTATAGATTTTCTTTAAGTGACTTAGGAAAGTCTTTATGTTTAAATCAAGATAATTTGCTATTTTGCACAATTTTGTCTTTTACACCATGAGTTTTCCAGTTTCATTCCCTTAGTATGCTTA
>CM035416.1:46226369-46278869 GCA_020310875.1 Ceratopteris richardii | reverse complement strand
CACATGTATATGTGTGTGTATGTGTATGTCTATGTATGTGTAAGTCTATGTATGTATGTGTAAGTGAATGTATGTGTGTATATGTATATGTGTTTGTATGCATGTCTATAAATTAACAATTTCTTTTTTTATTTGGTTTGAGATTAAAATATTAGGAGATATTGTATGGTAGAAAGAAATAAGAGAAGAGTTGACATAGCACCACATTGAAGAATATTAATAAAGGCATGTAAAGATGTACAAAGGGCAACCATGCCCCCACCACAAGGCTAAATCAAGCCAACACAAGGCAAATCAAAGAGTATCACATAAGGGGTGAGTATAGATAGGCCATAAGAATGTCATAAGCTACACAATACAACCATGTCCAGTCTAGTGGGTGAGAACAAAGTCAAGAGTGTGCTTCTCCATTCTTGGGGAACATTATCAAACAGATGCCTCCTTAGAGAGAAATCACTAGTAGGGGGAGTAAACATAGAGGCTATACATTGTTGCCCAATTCTATTGAGGCCCTTGTAGCAAGAGACAAAAAGGATCTAGAAACTCTATTGTTGAAAAAAGCTTCATTCTTGCTCCTCCAAATGTGCCAGAGGATGTGGGATCTCCATATATTCCACAAAACAAAGTCAAGGCAGCCATATTTACAGTCGTCGTAGTAGCAATAGGAGAGATACTTATTTTCTTGGTAGTAAAAGGAAGAGACAAATCCACAGTAGATACATGTTGAAGACAATACACATCGTTAACATTCTTGGTCATGTGACCAGAGCAGACCAAAATAGGAGCTTCATCTCCCTACAGCAGCAGCTGAGCAGCTGGAACCTGCGACATAGACCGATCTTCGATAATAACTTGTTGCCTTCCTTCTTGCGAATACATTTCCATCTTCCCTCCCCCCTAAGGGGGAGAGCACGACTCCCACTCATGCACACCGATGATGAATGAGAGGAAAACAGGACAACATGTTAGCGAGCAAAGGTCTGCTTCATCCCGCTCATGCGGCGATGTGAAGTGACAAGGTACAAAAACCCTAACCACTCCCCCACTACCTCTTCTCTTCAAACTCAGCCACTGTGATCACGGGATTGTAGTATGCATGCATGCATGTATGTATGTATGTATCCATGAATGTATGTATGTATTAATATATCTATGTATGTATATTTGTGTATGTATTTGAGTGTTTTTTATATGTTTATAGAGGTATGCATTTGACTATGTTGGTAAGTTTGTGGAAATGTATGTATGGATGTATATGTCTATGTTTATGTGTGTATATGTGTATCTCTGCATGTGTATGTATATATGTATCTATGTATGTGAATGTATGTCTATATGAAAGTGTGTGTGTATGTTTGTATGTATGTGTGTATGTATATATGTTGTGTGTGTATGTTTATATGTTACCATGTATGATGTACCTAACTAAGTATGTATATATGTATGTAGATACATAAGTATATATGTATGTAAATATATAAGTATATATGTATGTAAATACATAAGTATATATGTATGTCATCAACTAAGTAAGTAAGCATTTATATATGTATACATATGTCTATATGCATATGTGCGTCTTTATAAATGTACGTAGTTATATAAGTAATTATCTACATATGTATGTATATGTGTGTGTATGTATATGCGTATGTTTGCATGTGTATGTATGTATATATGTATACATGTGTGTGAATGTATGTTTGTATGTGTGTATGAATGTGTGCTTATGTATGTGTGTATGTATATATCTAATTATGTATGTAAGTAAATAAATACGTAAATAGGTATGTATGTAGGTAGGTAAGGAAGTACGTTTGTATGCATGTGTGTATATATGTATGCACTTACATACGTATGTATGTATGTATCTATGTATATGTTTGTATGCATTTAAGCAAGCATATATATATATATATATATATATATATATATATATATATATATATATATATATATATATATATATATATATATATATATATATATATATATATATATATATATATGTATGTATGTGTGTGTGTAAATATGTACATAAGTGTGTAAGTAAGTTTGTACATATGCATTTATGTGTCTGTGTATGTCTGTTAGTGACAAGTACGTATGTATGCACATATGTAAGCATATATGTATTCAACCATGTATGTAAGTATATATGTAATCAACTATGTATGTATGTATACATGTAACTAAGTAAGTACGTAATCAGGTAAAGTATGTATGCATAAAACTAAGAGAGTAATTATGTATGTCTATGTGTATGTAGTCTTGTTTTCAATTTCACCCTTATTTTCACTCTAACCCTCACTCTCACTCACATTTTCACTAACTCATACTAACATGTGCATGTGCATGCGTGTGTGTGTGTACTCTCTTCTTTCTCCTCCTCTGTTTCCCTTGCATTTTGTAATGGGAACGACAGAAAGAGAAGAGAAAGAAGAGAAACATAGAAAAATAAAGAGAAAACAAGAGACTAATCTGATTCTATGTGCTCTCAGGGTGAGAGTATGCCAAAAGAGTATTGTCAGGGCATGCTTCTAAAGAGATAGAAAGAGTAAATTAAGAGAGTGCTTTGAGGGCAACAATATTTCAAGAGATTGTTCCGAGGGTACGATTTAAAGGTAGTGTACGCCAACAAAGTTCTCAGGGATTGAGAGTACACAATATAGAGTATCAAGATCTTGCTCATGGTGTTCGCACAAAGCTTTTGGTGAACCGTTTTTGATTGCATAGTTATTTAGAAATGAAAAATGGAGAGAATTATGTTAGAAAAAAATTGTTTGTAGTTTCTATCCATCAGTAGCCCAATCAGTAGCATGGCGGGATCCCAATTCCTAGTCCAATCTAGAACTCTGTCGATATCGAAAAGAAGAATACAAATGAAAAATCTAGAAAAACTGACAATCAATATCTACATCTAGTATTGACAAAGTGGACGTGCTTGTAGCTCAAAGAAAGAAACCTCGATTCGACACTTTTTGATGACTTTTGGATAGTTCGATAGACGCGCACATTTTCCTGCACATTCTTTTAAGGGCGATTGACTCAGATTTAATAGTAGCGAGACAGCACAGATAAGTCATATGAGATGCACTTCCGGTGCTGCAAAGTATGCTGCATGCGTAGGTCTATGTGAAACACTTGTTCGAAGATCTCCCTTGCATTTGTGGATTATGTTGTTAGGAAATATGTTAGTATCTATGTCTTGACGTTCAACAGTTCGTACTAGAATTTTTATATAGGAATATCTTATAGTGTGGATGTGGCCTTTTTCCACAACATATATTTGTCGGGCTCTCTTTCTGAAAAGTCTTGTGCTATTGACCTTGTGGGAAGGAGTGCTCTCCCATTCATGTACATGGAACTGGCATTTATTGGGTTTAGCAGTACTTTGAAGCTAGGGCCGAGTCTTGTCCCTAGAAGAGCTATCACAGTTAGGCTTTTCGTACATGATAACAGCATTTTGGAAAACCAGTTGAGATAACAGAGAGGGGCAATGATCTGAGATTCTTACAGAAGAAGCTTTTCGTATATGCGTATTGTAGGTGGTATTACATCTGTACTCTGTGTGTGTGTGTGTGTGCGCGAGAGAGAGAGAGAGAGAGAGAGAGAGAGAGAGAGAGAGAGAGAGAGAGAGAGAGACGCAAACATGTGTGCATTCTAAGATCGAAAGCATCACCTTCTATGGTTTGTTTTCCAAGATTATAAGTTATGGGGTTAAAAGTAGAGTGTTTTCTTTATAAAGTCTAATATGTTCTGCCTGAGGTCCTCGACACGAACATTGTACGACGTGACATCTGTGATGTAGCTGTCATGTAGGTGTGATATAGGGCGAAATGGACGAGGTGATTCACAATAAGAATATGCGGCCCTGCCGCTATGATAAGCTTAACTGTATGTACACAAATTTATAAGTACCTCACCAGTAGATCGAATCGTAGGCGTACATAAGCCCATAAGAATCTCATGGTGACAATAAAGTGAACAACCCACGAGGCTTCAAACACATATATCATGGAGGAAACGTTAGCTTTGCATTGAATTATATTTTCCTAACCTCTTAACCGAAACAAGACCTGCCATGGTACTGAAAAAGAAACAAGATATCCACAGGTTCATGCACAATGCACCGAGGTTTCCTGTACGTCTAGAAGTTTGAGGACTGAGGCTTCCTGTATGAACGCTTTCTTGTGTTTTTTTAAATGACAGAACTGCGGTTGAGATTATTCTCCCTCGATTTCAGTGAAGCAGCAGGTGGCCGACGTCATTGAAGTAGAAGGTACCCACAAGACCCAAATGCGTACTTGATCTGGAGTTTCAGTTAACCTAAAAGTATGAAATCTTTTATGCATTACAAATAAAGTCTGTAATTCTTATTTTTACATCCTTATATACATGGGCTGGTTCATGTAAACGTTAGAGAAATGCCATGTACCCCATCCAGAAATGTTCGTGGGCTGGTATGAAAGGAAGTTGTATTAGATCAATATGGTAGCAAAATCTACAACTTATATAAAGTCCCTTCATGGTACTAAACAAAGTGTTCGTTGCCATTCGAGTAGTTTATTGGCAACTTTTTTATGAGACTCATGCTTTTCTTTAAAACCACTAAACAGTTTTGAATTCTCTACATTTGAAAAGATCATCTTTCATCAAAATGATCCACAAAGAAAAGTCTGTACCTCAAATCTCTTCTCAAAAATATCTCTAGTCTAGGGAGACTTTTCTGAATGCTGATCTGTACACAGCCATTTCCTTGTACCTTGACTTAAGCCTTTTCACATAATGCGAAAATTGCCCAAGAAGGTTCGTTTCGAATTAAACATTATAACAGTATTTAAACATTCTTTTTCTACGGCCTCTAGATTCAAAACCTCTTTAATACGTTTTTAGTTAGTTGGTTTTGAGATCTTAAACCAGCTTTTCTGAAAGCATTTCCTTCGGTATGCCAGGAGATTCACGTTGGAAGCTCATTGAATGTCCATTCGGCTCCTAATTTTGGCTTAGAGAGGTACCATCTGCTTTCAACATCCACTGATCGTATCTCAGCTCGTCATGAGTTGTTTCATTTCACATGTATATTAGTGGGGTAAAGATCATGTAGAAAGCCAAATATTGGTTGGAATTATCATTAAACAGATCCATGTGTTGATTTTTGCACCTGCTAAATCGAGTATTATATGTTATCAATTATGTCATCTTGAAAACAAATTCGAACGATGTCTCTGGAACGATGGAACACTTGTTTATAATGACCTACGGACTAGAAAAAGAGTAGAATTTAATAGTTTGAGCATAAGCATTCTACCCAAACTTCTCTGGAATATTCGATCTGTCTGATATATATTTTCATTTCTGTGATGCTTAATGTGGATCTATTCTGTACATATTGAATATTATCTATGTCTCAGAAAACTTCAGAAAGTATGTTTGCATAAACTATTTCTCCATGATGTTTTATAGCGTTTTATAACTTTGAGCATATATCTAATTGTCTTTATAAACTGAAGCATATGTTGCAATCAGTCAATGTCTTACTGTAGTATAAACTGTTTTCCAAACTTCCATAGAGTTCATTTGATAGGAAAAATAATGTGGATATCTGGCTATTTTATTTATTTGTCCATTTTACAGTTTCATAAATATAACAAAAAACGATAAGTAGAAAACATCAACGTATAGAAAAAAAAATTACGTGCACTAGGGAAGACGAACTTCGTTAGCATAAATTCATAAGTGTATGTGATGGGTTGAGAAACGCTTCATAAAGGTCGATAATCATGTAATTTGTGATCATAAATAGAGTTCAACTTTGATACACAGAAGAAAAAAACTTCTACTCCTAAAAATTCATGAAATGAGGCGACAAGATATCACCTACGTCTTGTTCTAAACCTCTCCGAGATTAACTAAAGTTCTGAAGGATGAGAAACTAAATAATTCTAGGCTCTTATCCCTGGGCTATTCCACTTGTTTTTAAATTCATTTATTGTCATGCGTATTATGTCACGATCTGAAAAACTAGTACGAATATAACTACATCTCTCATTGATCATATCGAAGGTACATTTTAACTTGGAAAAATAAAAATGCTCCTCTTAATCAATCTAAAGTTTCTTGAATATAAGGAAAATGATATCTAACTTTTGAAATGTTCTAGATGCGAATATGATAATATATGGATATCGTACATGAAGTTTTGCGATATTCTAGAAGCTTTCAAAGAAGAAGCAAGGTAGAGTAATAAAGGGTTTGTCCAAACAGATATTCCATGTTTCTTTATCTCCTTTTTATGGAGCGTACCATGCTTCTAGTTTTCTTCCAAGGTGAAATAAATAAAAGGTGCTACTTTGTATGTTCTATGTGCTCATTATATTTTGAAACCTACAAGGAATGATCTCGTGAAAATAAATAATGTCTATTAAAGAACATTACTCTCTTCAAGGACCTTTCTCTTATAGTTTTTTATCTATTTAATTAATATCCACATAGGCTGTCGAGCACTTTCAGTTCTTCTTCATTCTCATCGTTTAATATTACGAAAAATATTTCATATTTTGACATACCAAAGCCAAAATAATTTCATATTTTAGAGTGAAAATATATCCTCACTATATTCATATTTCTCATACAATCCTTGCAAACAATTATCTAACATAATATTATACTTGCAATATATTTTATGCGATGACTAGAATTTAAACCATACATTTATGTTAAATAAAATAAAATAATGAAAATTCTGGACTAGTTATAAAGTTTACATTGATTAAAGCAAATGATATACTATAATCTTGACTAGTAATAAAACCTTCTTCCACAATTATTATACACGTACAATATGCAAGTTTTATAAAAAATAATAAAATTAAAATATTGACCGTTTTACACAGAATGAAAATCTTGAACATGAGCTTTGAGAAGTTATTGAAATGCTTATCCACTTTGTAAAGTCAAACCATCATTGGGAGACTTCTTAATCTTGTTGTTATGCCTAATTTTCTTAGCATTCCAAATCTATATAATTGAACTTTTAATGTCAACATTGTTATAATAACCAAACTTTCAACATGCTTGGACTTAAAGCCCTCATTAAGGACAATCAAGTTAATTTTTTCAAATAAAAATTTATGTGCAAGAACTATATGGATTCATATACTCCTTTGTATATCCACACATTTTAACGATCCCTAATGTACCATAGCATAAGATCTCTATTGAAGGTGGTAATTGACGATTTATGTCATGAGTAACGTGGTTGTAGTCCCAAGGTTATATCATCTTCTTCTTACTCAGTGCTCGTTCTCTCCATCTTCTTCTTCAAAGTTAGAAAACTTGGAGAGCTTGATTCTCTCTAATTAAAATCTCAATGCTTAAGGGTAGGAATTCATCCAAAGATATACATGTCTACTTTTATTTTATAAAAAATCTTCTTATTTGGATTCTTCTACAATGAGATAGAGCTCATTTTCTCTCTTGGGATTCATTACTATTGTTTCCGAAAAAGTTAAGATGACCACTTATGAGTGTTAAGCGCAAAATTGGATCATGATTTATTAATTAGATGTACTCTTTTACATAATTGTCTCTTTACACAATAGAAAACATTCCTTGAAGAGGAGTTTGGTCGATTGTAAACAAGGCTTGAGCACTAAGTGTTTGAGATAGCAACTTTCATCCATAAATAGAAGCTTTTCTAGAATCTACCTCATGTGCAAGTAGTCTGTTCTGCTATCTTGTTCATCAAGATGCTAAAAAACCCATGATGTGTTTTGTTGCAATAAATTTAAGTTATAAAGGTCAACCAAAGCTTCTATTTCTTAATACGCAAACCCTATGCTGATTAGTTAAAGCAAACTTTGTTACTTAGAGCAACAAATTTCAACTACGTTCTTCTTTTCAAGCAATTTCAATGGTATTAAAGCTTTATTCATTCACTATGGGTAAGTATAAATGTAATCAACTATTTATGTATGTATATATGTAGCTAAGTAAGTAAGTAGGTGAGTAGATAAAGGATGTATGCATCAAACTAGCTAAGTAATTATGTATGTCTATGTGTATGTACTCTTGCTCTCAGTTTTGCCTGCATTTCAGTTAAACCCTCACTCTCACTCTCACTCACATTCTCATTAACTGATACTAAAATGTGCATGCGAGTGTATACTCTCTTCTTAATCTCCCTCTCTCTCACTTGCATTTTATAATGGGAGAGATAGAGAGGCAAGAGTAAGAACAGAAACATAGAAAATACATAAAAAAACAAGAGAGACTAATCGAATTTTATGTGCTCTCAGGGCGAGAGTATGCCAAAAGAGTATTTCGAGGGCATGCTTCAAAATAGATACAGAGAGTAAATTAAGAGAGTGCATTGAGGGCAAGAGTATGCCAAGACAAAGATCCAAATGTACAATTCAAAGGATAATGTACGCGAAGAGAGTAGTCCACAGGTGAGAGTACACAATATAGAGTTCTTTGAAGGTGAGATAGTGTCAAGATCTCGCTCGTGGTGTTCAAGTAAAGCTTTGTGTAAATCTTGTTTGCTTTAATAGTTGTTTAGAAATTAAAATTAGAGAGAATTGTGTTAGGGAAAATTTATTTGTAGTTTCCATCCATCAGTAGCCCAATCAATAGCACTGTGGGAACCTAGTTCATAGTCTAATTTACAACTCTGTCGATATCCAAAAGAAAAAAACAAATGAAAAATCTAGCAGAATGGAGAATCAATATCTCCATCTAGTATTGACTTAGCGGACGTGCTTGTATCTTAAAAAAGAAAAAAAAAAAAAATCCATTCGATACATTTTGATGGCTTTTGGATAGTTCCATAGACGCACAGATTTTCCTTAACATTCTTTTAAGATCAATAGAGCCGGATTTAATAGTAGCGAGACAACACAGATAAGTCAGATGAGAAGCACTTCTGGTGCTGCAAATTATGCTGCATGTGTAGGTCTATGTGAAACACTTGTTGAAGATCTCCCTTGAGTTCATGGATTATATTGTTAGGAAATATGTTAGTATTTATGTCTTAACGTTCAACAGTTCGTACTCAATTTTCTATGTAGGAATATCTGATAGTGTGATGTGGCATTTTTCCATAAAGTATCTTTCTCTGGCTCTTTTTCTGAAAAGTCTTGTGCTATTGACCTTTTGGGAAGGACTCTTCTGAGATTCATGTACATGGAACTGACATTTCTTGCGTATAGAGGGACTTTGAAGCTAGGGACTTCTCCCTAAAAGAGCTATCACAGTTAGGCTTTTCGCACATGTTTACGGCATTTGGAAAACGAATTGAGATTACAGAAGGGGGCAATGATCTAAGATTCTTGCAGAAGAAGTTTTGCGTATATGCATACTAGAGGAGGTATTACATCTATTGTCAACACCTGTGGAATCCAACAGATTTTGTAAAGCGAACCGAACTGGGAAGTTCAGCGCACTAGTATGGTTATAATAAAGCTCTAAAACTCCTTAAGCACTCACTTTCAGGTCTTCAGCAAGTCCAGAATCTTCTAATATACATCTGGTTTGATTTATATGAACATGCTGTTGACATATAGGGTATGAAAAGGTGCATATAGTGAGTAATATCTCTGATAGACTATTGCAGAAAGCTTGCAACTGTTTGATCGTACGAAAGCATGGATATCAAGGAATCAATGATCTCTCTCTCTCTCTCTCTCTCTCTCTCTCTCTCTCTCTCTCTCTCTCTCTCTCTCTCTCTCCCCTGATAAATCTCATGGTCACAATAAAGTGGACAACCCACGACTACATGTCTGTCTGATCCATTTTCGCGCATGGTCTAAGGGGCTTGTTTTCTTTGATATAAAGGATCTTTCAGTACGATAACCTGTATATTAAAAGGGTTATTGCGCTATGTCACTGCGTTTTATCCGAGAAATATCACGGTCTATTTGTGCTCCTATCTATAGACTTCAAAACATAAATTTCATGGAGGAAATGTTAGCGTTGCATTGAATTATATTCTCCTGACGTCTTAACTGAAACAACCTTCCATGGTACTCAAAAAGAAACAAGATCTTCACAGTTCATGCACAATGCACCGAGCTTTCCTGTACGTCTAGAAGTTTGAGGACTGAGGTTTCCTGTATGAACGCTTTTTTTTTTCTTCCTGGATTTCAGTGAAGCAGCATGTGGCCGACCTCATTGAAGTAGAAGGTTACCAACTTACAACAAAACCCAAATGCGGACTCTATCTGGAGTTGCAGTTAACGTAAAAGTATGAAGTCTTTTTTGCATTACAAATAACGTTCTGAGATATAGGTTAGTTGCTGAGATATCTGTAGAGTCTGTAATTCTTAGTTGTGCATCCTTACATACTCGGACTGGTTCATGTAAACATTAGGGTAATGTCATGGTTTCATGTTGGATGGGTTATGTACAACTTCATAGTGTCCTAAACTCCTTTCACAGAAGGTTCGTTATGCAAGTTCGAATGAATAAGCATATATAGACACTTAAGATGAATTGACAATGTAAATTGCTATAAGGAATTGACAAAGTTGGTAGAATGAAGTACGATCAACTTGGAAAAACTTAAAATTCCCAATCCTCCATGGAATCGATTAAAGATGAAAATGCAGTTCCAAGTTTTTCAATCCCTCTCATACATAAATGTCAGCCTTTTTGTTAAAAATGAAACATAAATCGTTCATTAGACGTCCTCCCATTATTGACTTTTGAACATTTCTTTTTTCATTTCCCTCGTCTCAAATGCAATCTAATTGGACCTCCCTGAGCTAATTTCGTATTTATCTTAGAAGTGCACATCTCGAGAATTCCTTGCCATGCAAATACTCTAATTCCTTGGCTTCCAAGATCTATGTGTTGCGTGGCTAAATGCGACAACAAATCTTCATTTTCCAATGGAACTCATATTAATTTGCAAACCAGTTGAATCAGTGAAACTCTACAAAACATGCATAAATAACATAAGGAATGTGCTTACTTCATAAAGAACCATGTAGAGGGTTCTCTCTAGAAATGTGTAAAAATAGTGGTTAAAATAAGGATTGTTGTAGATCATGATTTTTCTAAATAAAAGGTAATGCTCTCCATAAAAGAGAAAAACTTTTTACTTTCATGCCTTCTTTCAGAAGCATAACTTGAACCTAAATTTTGCTCATATTTTTATTGCTTTGACTTAGTCCAAGGTATCCAATAATGTAGAGAATTTTTGTTTTTGTTTTTGGTTTGAGTTCTAGATCTAAATCCTATCTTGGTTTTTGGTTTTTGTTTCAATTCCTAAAATTGAAGGTATAGTTTATGCCTTTTACTCATCTGGCCTACATCAAAGCATCACCTAAGGTGAAGAACTATGGCATAACCTTGGCATCTTTGGCTTATCATCTATCAAGGAGGGCATTTGAACCCACAACATCACATTCATAAGTCAAGTGTTTTACCACTACACTATTAACTTGTGTTATCACTCTACTCCATTTAACATATATTTAACATAACTTTCATCTCTTTTACTTTTCCATTCCCAAGAGCCACCCTTCCCTTTTCCATTTGAGCTCGAAAATTCTTAAATTTATGTTCACATTCTTATTTAGGGGGTTTTGTCTTCTACATACATATGGACCCTACGCATACCATAGAGGACTTTGGTGAATGACCTCTACCTACATTATGGCTCGAACAATGTTTGGAGCTCCTTTGGTATGAACTTCAAGATGCCTAAAACAAGATCCGAGAATGTGAAGAATTACTTCAAAAGATACATTCTGAGGATCACAACTTTGCATGGGTAAGGATGGTCAACTTGCCTAGCTTTGATCAGTAGATTGCCTAGCTTGACGTACCACGACGATCTTATACATGTATCTTAATTCAAATCCTTTTAATTCATGTCACTTGTCACTTGTCTCTTGTCTCGTCTCTCAGTCTCTTAAGTATTTTTACATGTCTTCTATTTCTTCTATGTGTGAGAAGGCTCCGCAGTATTGCGTTGAACCAGTGAGGATGTTTCTTTGAGCTTGTGAGTAAACTCTATCATCATAATTCACTTGCGTGCATATAATCCATCCATACCCATACATATTGATTAGTTTTTGAAAGTGTATAAGAAGCTCCAATATTGGACCATTCTTCCTTTCAAAATTGGTTTATGTGTAAGGATTCCATCTATTCACGGCATGCATACATATCATCCAAAGAAGACTATGCATATGGATTAGAATTAGGAAGTGTTTAAGAAGCTCCTTCAATGGACCATTCTTCCTTCCAAATTTGATTCGTGTGTATGGTTCTCTTTCATTCTTATCATTCATGTTCATAAATCTAACTTGCACTCCTACATTCCCATTCCCATAATCATTTCAACATCTCTCTCTTCTCCATACTCAACATTAATTTCACTTTCATGTCCTTAAACCATCCAATATTCATTAGCTTCATACACCCTGTGTGTGCCACGACCGGACCTGATCCACCCGGATTGCGATCACCTCCACATTTGAACCCGACAAGAAAGGCTTCGTGGCATTTGCTTCTGATCTTCTTGGGAGGTTGTGATCCATATCCTTTGTTTCATATTTTTCATCCTCATCATTTCATCATCATCAGTCTTAAGTGTTGCATTGGATTTCTCAGAGTATCGTGCACATCTTCATCGTGAAGTAAACGCATTTGTAAGAGATCTAGAGCATCGTGCATCACTTGCTTATTCACATAATATGGAGGAAGGATTCAAATCCCTTATTGTTGAGAATCAAGGCCAAAGAATAGTCTCTTCTATGTTGAGACAGAAGGGAAAATTCAATGGCATCAACATCACAAGCTACTTAGATTTGTTTGAAGAGCAAGCTATGATTTTTGGTCTTCCCGAAGATCTTTTGATATCATTCTTTGAACGAATTGTTGATAGCTCTATCATAAACCGTGTCACTCAATATGATAGTCTTCCTTGGAGTGATTTTAGAAAGGAGATGCTCAAAGAATTATATCTTGAAGATTATAGCCAACATAATCGGGATGGATTCTTACGATGGGTCAATTCACCAAAGCCTAGTAGCTCTATTACTCACTTACAAAATGAGTACATTAGACGCTATGAACAATTTCCTGATGAGGATAAGATAACTTTAGAACCTGATCTTGTGATCAATTTTCTTAAGCTTCTTCATCCTGAAACTCATAGGGAAGTTGAACGGCGATTAGAAGAACCAGATAAGCGTTATGGTCTTACTGACAATTGGCAAAAAGTGCGTAAAGTAGTAGAGGCTGTAGCCCATAGACATCAAAGACAATCCATGCTTTATGAGCAAACTAGTCTTCCTCAAGCTAGCCTTCCACAAACTAAGGAGCAAGTTAGAGAACAATCCCATGCTATGCTTTTTGACTCTACTCCTATTCCTCAAATGATGGAGCCTACTCAAGGTTTTAAAGTAGAGCCAAATAAAAGTGTAGTTGAACAATCTCAAGTGGAAATTCTCACTAAGCAAATGGAAAGTCTTATTGCTACACAATCCAATTTGGCCAAGACTATAGATGCTTTACAATCTAATTACACCAAAACTTTCCAAAATCAAATGAGCCTAATGTCTTTTCAAGAGCCTAATCAACATGTTATAGCTACCAATCAAAATCCACAAGTAGCTCCTACTCAAGCATATCAAGTTCCTCCAATGCATAATCCTTCAATAAAAAATCCTCATCCTCATCTGCAAAATCCTCAAATGTACCAAAACATGTATCCTCAAGCTTCACAAATAGCTTTTCAAAATCCTCAAAATCAAAATTTTCAAAATCATCAACCGTATAATATGGAAGCTCCTCTTGCACCTCAAGTACCACATGTTGCTCCCCAAGCTCCTCAAATACATCAATTGCCTTATCAAAATCCTAAGTATCCAGTTCAAGCAATACCTTATCAACAAAATCCTCAATTTCAAAATTTCCTAGCACAAGTTAATCAAAATCCTCAAAATCAAAATGGTTTTGTGCGTGGCCCTCGTAGGTATCCTTGGTGTGATTCGTTAGAGCACTTTTTGAGAGATTGTGAACTATTGAAGGCTACTAAGGAGCAACGACTAGTAATAGACATAGACAAGAAAATCTGTGACTATCGATCTAGGCTACCTTTGCAAGGAAATTATGGTAAGGGAGGAATGAAAAAATACTATGAAAATATAACCATAACGGATGTAGGAACTAGAGGAGTGCAACTAGAAGCTTTTGATGAACAAGTAGAATCAAGTAAATCCACAAAGGAAGTTGACTTTTCCATAGAGGCTTTAGTAAGAGCACGAAATGAGATTAGGAGAATAACCGCTTGGGAGTCACCGATAGAAGATCAATCTCTTATTTCTGAAATATCCAATATAGAAGAAAAACGAAAAAGAGATGAAGTTGAGCCTAGTGAAAGAAGAGTGACTCGAAAACAAACCTCAAAGGGAATAGAAACAATCATAGAGCAAGGAGAAACATCACAATCATAGAGCAAAACATCACAATCATAGAGCAAGGAGAAACATCACAATCAATCTCTTATTTCTGAAAACAAACCTCAAAGGGAATAGAAACAATCATAGAGCAAGGAGAAACCTCAAAGGTGACTCGAAAACAAACCTCAAAGGGAATAGAAACAATCATAGAGCAAGGAGAAACAAGAATCGGAACCCAATGAACAAAAACAAGAGGAGAAACAAAAAGGGAAGAAGACAAAGCAAAGAAAAACAGAACCAAAGCCTTTAGATAAACAAGAACAATCAAAACAAACTGAAGAGCAAACACGAGAACATGAACAAAAACAAGAGCCTGAGCAAAAACAAAAGAAACCAAAGAGAAAACCTAAAGCCATCTTGATTTCAGAAACTGAGAGAGAAATAGATCCTATGGAGATTTTAGATGAAATTTTGCTTAAGAGTCAAGTATTAGAACAAGTTTTCTCTATTGCAAAGCTTGTTTTTAAAGATAACTTTATCGGCCTAATTAAAAGGAAGAGGTTTTCGCTTAATCTAGATACTGAGATGCAAGATTCTCTAGATCAAGATCAAGCTATGAATGAAGCCTTAAACTTTGATGAATCTGATGAAGAGGACTTTAATGATGATGAAGTAAATGTTAATAAAAATTTCTTAGGACCTATTCAACCTGACCATGAAAATCATGAAAACAATCCTGAAAGTCACTTTGAAAGAACATTTTGGTCTAGAGGTACATTAGAGATGCATGTTAAAATAGGAAATGATAAGAACACTATCACTATAAATGCATTAGTAGATTCCGGCTCTGAAATCAATGTGAAGTTTATGATAAGTTTCGATGGCCCATAGATAAAGATTGTGGATGGCGTATGAGAATTGCAGATAATGGTGTAGGTACCCTGTATGGAGCTTGTGCTAGTGTGCCCATATCCATAGGAGGAATCACAGAAGAGTTTCACTTTTTTATTCAAGATAATTGCTCCTATGAAGTTCTCTTAGGTCAACCCTTTATTTGTGAGAGTCGTATGGAAACTAAAGCCATGGATGATGGGTCCACCTATGCTAGATTTAAGTCTAAGGATGGAATGCAATCACTTCAAGTCATGACAGTAGGAGTGAATCATCCTAGGAATCGATTGTCAATTAGAAAGAAACCTATTGTTACTCAGAGTCATGAGCATGCTTGTAGTGATTGTGCACCTCGATTCATGTTTGGAGCTACATATGATCAAAATTTCGGATAGAATCCATTGTTGAGCGGGACAATAGTGGATATTGGTTTCACATCTCGCATCCAACCAACATGTACAATAGTTTGTCACTTTGTTTTCCACATTCTAGATTAGATTTTCTTCATAAGAGTCAATTGTCCAAGTCTTTTATCCAAAAAACCCAAAAAAATTATATAAACAACAAAATCATGGAACATGATGAGAACATTGAGCATGTGATTGAAACATCTCATTGTTTCTCTACTCTTGAGGAGTTAAGAGTTATGTCTTCAACAAAATTCTAATTCCCATATTATTCTTCTTTCTTCCCTTGATGAGTATGCTCTAATCCAGGAATATGCTCTCAATGTTAACAAGTGCTCAAAATTTAACCAAACACATGATGCCTTAGTTGAAACAAAGTACAAAACTGTAGAAAAAAAAATCAAACCCATAGCTCAACCATTATCGCAAGGAAGTAATGAAAAAATTATTGATGTGAAAAATGATCCAATTCTTCCGGATAAGAAAAACATAGGACATACATTCACGGATGAGACAATCAAACAGGTGAAAATTGGTAAAGATGATGACTTTATTTTGCTAGAAGAGAGAGATAAATTTGAGAGAGTCATACGTAGCCATTGAAAAGCCTTTACTATGTATCCTCATGAGATTGGTTGTGTAGATCCTAAGCTAGTTGCACCCATGATAATCTTTACTATTCCACATATTCCATGGAATCTTCGTCATATACCAGTTCCAAAGGCTCACTTACATGAACTAATGAAACTACTTAAGGAGAAGATAAACATGAGAATTTTAGAGCCATCTTTTGCACCTTACTTAAGTAGATGGTTCACTATGCCTAAAAAGAATGGGAAACTACGTTTTATTCAAGATCTCCAAGCCATCAATAAAGTCACCATAAGGAATGTAGGAACAGGACCCATTGTAGATGAGTTTGTTGAATCATTTTCAGGACATTCTATCTATTCAATGGGTGATTTATATTCTGGATATGACCAATTCTAGTTAGCAATTGACAGTCGTGACATAACCACAATGAAAAATCCTTTAGGCTTAGTGCGAGTGTGTACTTTACCTCAAGGAGCGACTAATTCTGTGGCTCATATGATGAGTGCTATGAATATGGTCTTACATGATTTTATCCCTCATATAATTATGCCATTCATTGATGACATTCCAATTAAAGGGAGTGAGGAACATGTAAAGGATATTTCTTTAGACTCATCTGGATGTCGTAAATTTATTCTTGACCATATCTCTGATTGTGAAAGAATATTTCAACGATTTGAAGAGGTAGGTCTCACATTTTCCATAGAGAAATCTGTTTTTGGTGTCAACGAGGTTCTTATTGTTGGACATTTATGTGGCCATTATGGTCGAAAGCCATACCCACAAAAAGTTGATGCCATTAGCAAGATTTCTGAAACATGTAACAATGTGAGTGCGGTACGTATGTTGGACATTTATGTGGCCAGTATGGTCGAAAGCCATACCCACAAAAAGTTGATGCCATTAGCAAGATTTCTGAAACATGTAACAACGTGAGTGCGGTACGTAGATTTCTTGGTGCTTGCATCTTTTATGTTATTTGGATCCCACACTTTGCTCATGTTGCTGATTGTCTCTATGACTTGTTGAGGAAGAAACAAAAATTTATTTGGACTGACAAACACACTCAAGCTATGCGTAAATTGAAGAAATTATTGCTTGAAGCTCCCATCCTTAAGCGTGTAGACTATTCTTCTAACAAACCTATTATAATGACTGTTGATACTAGTCCTATTGGTATAGTTTGGGTTATAAGTCAAGATGATAGTGAAGGGAATAGATATGCAATTAGGTTTGGTCCCAAAATTTTACATGAAACACAACGAAAATATCCACAGATCAAACGACAACTATGGGGTATGGTAACAGCTTTGAAAACAGACAAAGAATATTTCATTGGTGCAAATGTCAAAGTGGAGAGTGATTGTTTGCCTCTCATTGGAATGATAGCCAATTGTTCATCTCCTGATATAGACATGCTTAGATGGATCTCATATATTAAGTTCATAAATCCTGAGTTAGTTCATATTTCAGGTAAGTCAAACTCAGTTGCTGATATGTTATCGAGAGCTAGATTTGATGATGATCTTGAAAGTGATCTAATAAAGAATGTGAACTTAATTGACTATGTTCCACATATATATGAGTATGAGCAATTTCATGAGTCTGAGTACGAAAATGAATGGAGAGACATAGGAAAGTATCTGAGTACACTACAACCATTACCTAATTGGACTACGAATAGATTCCGTAACATTAGGAAACAAGCTTATAACTTTTTCCTATGTAATGGTTATCTTTGGAGACATGCTAACGGTAAGGTTAAGAATCCACAACGAGTCCTAGGAAAACGAGGTCTTCAATTGCAAGTAATGAAGGAAATGCATGAGACATTATGGGCCGGTCATAAAGGATTTTTTGGAACATATGAAAAAATTAGAAGTACCTATTATTGGCCTAGGATGTATGTTGACATTAGTAGCTATGTTTCTACATGTTCTACTTGTCAACTTCATTCACTAGTCAAACATAGAGATCCGTTGCATCCTACTTATCCACCTTGTATTCACTACAAGTGGGTAGTACATCTTGTAACTATGCCTAAAGGTATTGACAAAATGCGTTACATTGTACTTGCAAGAGAAGATTTAACTAATCATGTAGAGGGACGTGCACTACGATCTAAGACCACTTACTATGTTTGCAAATTCTTGCTTGAAGATGTCATAAGTCGCTTTGGGTACATAGAGAAAGTAGTTCCGGATTGTGGAGAGTTAAATGTGAGAGAAGCTAAAGAGTTCTTTGATCATCATGGTATTCGTTTGTCTCTTACTACTGCATATAATCCAGAGGCCAATGGTAAAATAGAGAGAGGGCATCCATCTATTGTGAAAGCCATATCTAAAGCATGTAACGATGACATCAAACAATGGCCTAGATTCTTACCTTTTGCACTTTGGGCAGATAGAATGACGTGCACACACACTACTGGGTATATGCCTGCTAAACTCATGTACTGCCAAAAACCATTGTTTCCAATTCAGTCTCATATTTCTGCATGGTCAAATTTGCCTTGGTCTGAAAACATGTCTACTGATGATTTTTTGAGTTTGCGCATTAAACACTTAGAACAAGGTAAATTAAGACTTGATGATGCCGTTGAAAAATTAAGAGAATCTAGAATGAAGAACAAGCATTATTTTGATAAAACTCATCGATTGCATCCTAAGCCAATTGAAGTAGGGGATTGGGTGCTCATTTATGATAGTACATTTGACTCTCAATATGATGCACGCAAAAAGCTCACTCAACAGTGGTTTGGGCCATACATTGGATCAAAAAGTCAACAACAATGGTACGTATGCTCTTTGTGAATTAAATGGTGTTGCACTAAAAACTTTGATTGCAGGTAAACGGATAAGGCTATTCAAGAAACGTGATCCGGATGAGTACATTTTGGATGAGGACATTGAAGAAGATGACAACAATGAGGCGGATTCATAAACAGGAGTATCCATGTTCTAAAAATAAAAAAAAAATAATAATAAAAATAAAAAAAAGGAAGAAAATATATATAAGAAAACATATAAAAATATCATTTCAAGCTCATGTTGCTTTGTTTTTTTTCAATCTCATTCTACTTTTTTTCCATTCTTGTTTCATGCATGTTTGTTTTCAGTCTTTGTATTGCATTGCATATCCACATTACTTGAGTCAAAAAAAAAAGGCAAATGATGATTTCTCTACTTGTGTAAAATTGTATCTTAAGTAGTAACTTATCTACTAAGAAATTGGTTATAATCTAAGATTGTGGAAAGATAGGGCATGTAGATTTGGAGGTTTATTCTGGTGACATGACTTTCATATATAAACATGCATATGTATCCTATATCGAAAGCATAATTGTTGAGATCCTAGCTCCTGCTATTGCATGTTTCTACATCTTTAGTCCACCTCACAGCACTTGTATGGGAGGTTAAACGATTGTTCTCCCTCATCAAAAGTGGTTGTACCTTGTATCGGGGTTTAATTTTTCCCCGTCAAAGAAAAAAATGCTACATGTTACCAAGAAGTTTACACTTTCTTCCACCCCAAAAAAGTGATCGTAACCATAAAGTTGCCGAATCATCATCATCATCAAAAAAAAAAGAAAAAAAAAAGAGCAAGCCAAAGGAGGGTAAAGAGGCATAGTAGAATAAATCACGGGCTATATAGGCAGATTTATGCATTAGTGGAGTTTAGTTAGATTTCCTTGCATGTTATTAGAGAAAGAGCATATTCATATTTATGTAGGAAAAGAGTTGATCTAAAATAAGCTAAAGATGAAAGATGTCTCTTGAAAATCCTAAATCTTTGTTTATAATCATATTTAAGGTAGATTGCTTTATGAAAAAGGTACAAAATTTTCTTCAAGATGAGAGGAACTGATGCTTAAAACAACTCAATACATCCACTTCCACTTCATATTGATGCTTGTTTTTTTTCTTTCTTGTTGCCAATGTTGCTTGTTCATTTGCATATATGTTGCCTATTTGTTCATGCATATTCATGTTGCCCGTTTCAATTCTTTCTTTCATGCAAAATTTGCTTCATGTCACGTTACCTACTTATTCATGCATATAGTCAATTTTCCTTCCATGTTTCTTATGTTGCCTATAAAAGAATTTGATGCCTGGAACATTTTGTTTTTCGCAGATGCTATAGTGGTGCTTCCAGAGGAATCGCAGGTTTAGTGGGGGCGAATGTTATCGAGATTTTCTCTCCTCTCTCACTTGTGAAGGCCTACAAAAAACATATTTGGTGAAGGTAGCCGGAATTCCCCGAGAAGTCCAAGATGCATCAAGGATGTCAAAGGAAGCTCACATACAAAGTTTTAAAGAAATCAAGAAAGTCCATGGTAGAGATCAAAGCTGGTCAAAGTTGGGAAATTAGGGCAAAAATTTCATTGTCACCAAATTAGATGAAAATTCATATACTTGTAAAGATTTTCAAAGGCAGTCTATAGCCCAAATTTCAGCAGAAAATGGATTTTGTAGCACATTGATATGCTATGTTCATTTTGTAAAAATGTAATTTTTCTAGTTTGACCCTACAAATTCTTGTATAGAAATTTATGTTAGCCATATGGTTTGGAATGTATAAAGATCATATGTGGCTACATATTTGTACAAATTTTCAAGGCTATCAGAGCTTCCTAGACACCTTAATGCCACCTTGTAAGCTTCCAAACGTAGTCAAACTTGTACAAGGGAGATTTAGATGGGAGTTTTTTCTGCATATTCCTGAAGGAGATCTTTGGAAACATAGTCCTACAAAGTTTCATCTTCATCAAAGCCTATTTGGAGGGTCAAAGAGTACAAAGTCCAGTTTTCAGGATCCTCGCAGTTTTCTAGTTTAAGCAAATTGAAGGGTTGAAGGGCCACCACATGGCAAAAGCTGATTGAGCCATATTGTACGATCAAGATGAGCTCATATTCAAGGGTGGAGATGCACTTATGCTTAAAGCAAGGAGGATCCACGAGTTTTTCCATAAAAGAAGATTTTTTTGACAATCAAAGATCAATAATGCAGCTTTTCTCTAAAAATGGTGGCTTATCTTATCCAAACTGATGTCAGCACTGATCCGACGGTCCAGATCATCCCCAGATCCAATGGTGGAGAATGAAGGCGCCTAAATTGCACTCCTTTACACTAGATTTGATAGAAAGAACAATTCCAAGACATTGATTTGATTAATCAAATGGTTGTAATCGAAAGTAGTGATCCTAGAGTTGAGAGTTGATTTCTCTAGATCCAAGGGTCCAAATTCATTCAAAAAACTATATAAACCCCCCTAAAAACTCCTAGAGCATCATTGTTAAGCATCCATAGGGCTCTTGCTAGCTTACGTTTTCCTTGAGACGATCACCCTGGATTGAGCGAGTGAGGATCCAAGGTGGGCTAGTATGAGTATAGTACCTAGTTTCAAATTTAAGTTAGAACTCCAATCTAGGATAGGCTCTTGAAACCAGCATCTCTATCTTGACTCACCCTCGGTGAAGCGTGTGAGTGACTTAGAGCTGGTTTTAATGAGTCTTAAACTTCTTTAGTTAGATGTTACGAGCCTAGACATACATAGGGTCACTGAAGTGGAACTCACCTTCTTATGTGTGACATTCGGTGGAGCTGTCATGGTTTGAGGGTCGGAACCACCTTTGATCAGTAGACTGCCTACCTTGACGTACCACGACAATCTTATACATGTATCTTAATTCAAATCCTTTTAATTCATGTCACTTGTCTCATCTCTCATTCTCTTAAGTATTTTTACATGTCTTCTATTTCTTCTATGTGTGAGAAGGCTCCGCAGTATTGCGTTGAACTAGTGAGGATGTTTCTTTGAGCTTGTGAGTAAACTCTATCATCATAATTCACTTGCATGCATATAATCCATACATACCCATACATATTGATTAGTTTCTGAAAGTGTATAAGAAGCTCCAATATTGGACCATTCTTCCTTTCGAAACTGGTTTATATGTAAGGATTCCATCTATTCACGTCATGCATACATATCATCCAAAGAAGACTATGCATATGGATTAGAATTAGGAAGTGTTTAAGAAGCTCCTTCAATGGACCATTCTTCCTTCCAAATTTGATTCGTGTGTATGGTTCTCTTTCATTCTTATCATCCATGTTCATAAATCTAACTTGCACTCCTACATTCCCATTCCCATAATCATTTCAACATCTCTCTCTTCTCCATACTCAACATTAATTTCACTTTCATGTCCTTAAACCATCCAACATTCATTAGCTTCATACACCCTGTGTGTGCCACGACCGAACCCGATCCACTCGGATTGTGATCACCTCCACAACGCTTTGGGATGCACATAAACCTTTTATAATAGCTTATAAGGAATTTTTTTTGTGTTTGCTTATCCTTCTAGACTACCACGTTCTTGAGGATCGTTTGACCATAATATAGATTGAACTCCTTGTAGCTCTCCTCTTCATAAAGCACCTTATAGGCATGACCTTTTTCAAGAAAATGACATAGAAAACCAAGTTGTTTATTTACTTAAAATGGACTTATAAGGTCTAGTTCTTCCCCTAGTGGAGCACTTGTTCTCTTAGTTGAGAGAAAAGAATAAAACATATAGGATATGCATTGACTATAGATCCCTCAAGAAGATCACAATTGAGAACCAATACTATATGCCTGGGATAGATGAGTTGCCAGATAAACTTCATTGAGTCAGTATCCTTAGCAAGATTCATCTTTAATATCCTTAGCATCAATTATGTATGATGCATAGTGATATTTACAACACTGCTTTTAGGATTCAAGTTGGCCATTGAGTCTATGGTAATGCACTTTGAACTTACAAATGCTCTTGCTACATTTGCACGTATGATGAATAATTTCTATGTTCTTCTCTTAGGTTGGATAGTTTCTATAGGAAGTGTGTTGGATGTTTTTCTTATTTAGCACTTCCTCTTACTTTATTATTGAGAAAATAAAATAAAACTTGCATGGATGTGAGCGAAACAAAAATCCTTTGAAAAACTTAAACATGCATTTTCACATGCATCCATTTTGCAATTACGTGATTTTTCACAAAATTCTCATGTAGTTGCCAATGCTAGCCAATCGCTCTAGTATAGGTGCAGTTTTAATGCAAAACAATAATCCAATTGCATTTAAAAGTAGGAAATGTAAGCCCTCTAAAAAGAATTACAGTACTAATGATAAGGAATTCTGATCAGTTATGCATGCTTTAAGGATTAGAAAACATTGGCTTATGGGTTGTGAGGTTTTACTTAAAATAGATCTATTAAGCACTTATTGAATCAACCATTAATTTTTAATAGGCATATGAAATGGGATTTTTTTATTCTAAGTTTTTAGGCTATGATTTAGTATCAACCTTGAAAAGCTAATATCATAGTAAGACGTGCTTATAAACATTTTTGCTCATCGTAGATACATTCAATTTTTTTTCCATAATATTTATGCTGTTCAAATTCATTAATTCCAAGATATGATTCCCACTTATGCTTTTGATTTGAGTTCTTCATGTGCATGGAGTTAGTTCAACACTTTTGCATCTTCAATTGATAAACATTATCCATTTCATATTGGGTTTTTGTATACTCAACACAAATTATCCATCACTAAGGATTTTATCAATTTTCTTCTGAAATAAATGCATGAACTATCTTATATGGGACAATGGGGAATACAAAGCACAACATTTTCTTGCAATGATTTCTTGTTTAACACATGATCTTTCCCATTGGATTGTATTTCAAGGTGTCAAAAGTCATCATGGTAAAGCATTTGGATTGTTGACCACAATTACCATTTAGAACAAACATTCATAAAAGATTTCTATGAGCCTTATTACTCGTGTTCTTATGACCATCTCATAATGACATGACTTGGACCATCGTTGATAGTTTTAGTAAAAATGCATATTTCATTCCATGTAAACAAACCTTGTCCCCATCTCGCATTGCCAACACTACAACATATGAGCCTTATACCAGCCCTTATACTCCTACAAATACACATGGGAAGTTTGATCACGGCATCCATATAAGCACCCATATAAACATTAGTATGATAACATCTGTATGAGTGTCAGTATGGACATTGGTATAAGCATCAATATGACTTAACTATTGTCAACATAAGCATCAATATCAATGCCGGTACATTTTCACCAGTATAAGTGTCGATATTTACCCACAGACCAACAACATTAGCTTCGATAAAATGCCTTGGTACATCAGTATTTTCTTGGGCTAAATCATCAGTATTAGCGTCAATGTGTCCATGGGCGTATTGATGCTCATAGTGCACCTATACTGATGACCATATCGACAAATTTTGTTTTGGGAAGAGCATGTTATCTCTTACTATATCAACATGACAATGTTGTTTTGTAGCAACTGACAATACACGTTCTCCAAAAGAAGAAATTGAGTACATGTGGTTGCACAATTGGGGTTTTAGATGACCGGTGTCAAAATGATTTCCACATTCAAATTGATATTCAAAAAAATAAAAAACGTTTATTTTCAAGATGGTACTTTTATCTCTCTCAAACGTTTTTGATAAAATTGTTTGACTTGACTAATTTCTCTTAAGTACCTACACGCAGCAAAACTATGAAGATCTGGACTAAGCAAAGATCTCATCATCTAAATTCCTTATGTTTATGAAGTCTTATGTAGTTGAATACAAACAAGCCTAATGAATACATATATTTTAACCATGCTTATGTGTGTGTGTGTGCATGGGTATATGCTGTTTATGCATGTGGGAATACATGTGGATGCGGAAATATGTATATATCTATGTGTGTCCAAATAAGCTCCTACTCTTGCATGCCAATGGTTGTCTACTCAAATGTATTCATGCACATTTGTGTTTGTATGATTTTGGATAAGTGTGTTTGTTTACGTGTTCTGAGGTTCAACCCAATGTGTTTATCTACATGTGATTATAGGAAACCCTAGAGAATGTGTGGATTCAACCCTATGTATGTGCCTACTATTATAAGTATACCTATATATATTACACCCAAAACATCCTACCCCGTTATAATTTTATGTGATTACTCACCTTAGATCACAACCCATATTATGCAAAGTGTGTGTGCTTATAAACATTTCATTTACTTGATGTTAATCTATGCTACAATCTTTATTATTATATATATATATATATATATATATATATATATATATATATATATATATATATATATATATATATATATATATATATATATATATATAATGTAGCTGAATTAATAAATGTATGATTAAAATAACTTTTATTATTAAATAGCTAAATAATATAAGAAATTTATGATTCATATGCATTTTATTAAATTAAATAATATATGTATGTGGGTTAAAGTGGAAGTCTAATTCCACATGTGCATGAGTGATGTTAGTTAATTAATAGAATGCATGTTGTGTGTGTGTTAACCAAATACAAGCATGGGTGCATAAGTATCTCTCTCTCTCTCATTCTCTCTCTCTCTCTCTCTCTCTATATATATATATATATATATATATATATATATATATATATATATATATATATATATATATATATATATATATATATATATATATATATATATATATATATATATATATGTGTGTGTGTGTGTGTGTGATATTAGTATTATTTTTTTTTCCTAATATCTTCTATAGGTACATGAGAGAGAGAGAGCGACAAAGAGAGAGAGAGAGGGAGAGAGAGAGAGAGAGGCTCACATGTGGTAGAATGTAGAGACTATGCTTATCTGCATGAGACTGTGTATTCGCATGTGCATAAGAATGTGTTTTAACTTGCATGAACATGTGTGTTAGCATATATATAAGTTCGAGTTAGCATACATCTATGAGAGTGAGCTAGCATGTATGAGAATATATGAGTGTGTTATATGTATGTGTGTTTTATTTTTATAAGATATACTTATGTCTCCTAATGTCTTCTATAGAACATTGATAAAGATTCATGAGAATTGAGGAATTGATGATACTTACGAGCTTTTGACCAAGAGATTGGAGCTGCTTATAAGCTCCTTCTCCTGCCTTTTCTAAATCACATTTTAAACTTCAATCTTGTATTAGACTTTTTCATCAAAGTATTTGTATAGGATTTTCATCAAAGTATTTGTATACGATTTATCTTAGTTCTAAAGCAACATAGTAGTATTAGTACTCAAAAGGTCTTTAGCATTATTACAGAAAATATCAATTGAAACTTTACATTATTCTTTATTTCTCATGTCTACAAGCAATGTTTCTTCAAATGAATTTACTAAAGAAAATATCGTACCTAGATCATTTATTTTAGAAACTTTATTGCCTCGACTTGTTGATAATACTACCACTCAACCTAAAGAGAATGAAGCTAATGAAGAAGTAGAAGTAGAGGAATTTATTAAGGAACGTATTACCAATGAATCTTTAATCTCCTCAGCATATGATTATTGTTTATCTAGAGTTCTAGCTTTGTTTACAATTGAGTGAATTGAATCCGTGAATAGTGAGAATACCATTTTTGAGAATCTATTGCCTTCACCTATAAAAAGTAATTCCCAACCTAAGTAGACTGAAAAAGTAGATAATTTAGAAAACAAAGTGGACGAATTTATCAAAGATCGTATAATTAATGAATCATTAGCCTATCATTTGTATGAATACGGTCTTTCTAGTTATAGGGCTGCGTAACCTTATGGACAATGGATTCATAGGCTCATCTTAAATAGGTTGTTGAACCATAGTTACTCACTTCTCACATACTGAAACACATCATACATCCTAGACTATGCTACAAAACACTTTGCATGTAGTCACATAGTGAGGCTATCACAAGTCAGTTTTGATCTGCGTTTCTCTCCAACCACACTCCTTGACACCGGAAATCAAAAGATGATTTGATAGAGCAAAACACATTGTTGAACATAAAAGAGATATCTAGGTGCAGAATGAACCATGAACCATGTACAAAAGAGATATTCCATAAATGAACCATGTACAAAAGAGATCTTCAATAAATGAACCATGTACAAAATTGTGCCAAACCACTAACATATATAATCCAAATACAAAATGTGGCAAGCCACTACAATGTATGAACCAAATACAAACTTTTGGTGCACCGCTCCCATATATGAGTGGAATACAAAATTCTGGCACAACATTATCATACCACAAAACCAGAGGGATCAAAACATCTATATTTGCAGTCTTGTAGCAAGCATATTCATGAATTGAGACAAATTGAAACCATATTTATAAACGACAGCTAAAAAACACTAAAGTAAGTTTAGAAGCTCACCTCATGGTAGATGCTCCCATGAAATGATTCCATATTATCCCCCGAAGTCCTCTAATAGTGCAAACAATCCATGAAGATATTTATAAGCCTTCTTTGCTCTTGTCCCAAGATGATCCACTGCCAGTTCCTACAACAAATATACAAAACATGAGATCAATAAACATGACATGCTTAACATAAGCAAATTCATTCATCAAAATGATACTTACATACTCTTGATGCATAGTTTCATATCCACCACTACTCAAATGTGATGCTCCAACTCTAATCTAGACATGTGGCCATCACATCTCAGTGTTGACAACATCCACTGCTACTCCTCATCCTGAATCACCTGCCACTCCACACCACCTCCACAACATCCCCTCCTCCTCTAGAACCACCCATAGATCCACCTCTAGAACTTGCTCTTCTATAACATGATTTAGAAGGAAGAGACAAGCCAACACCTATATAGTGCTATGGTGTAGAACGTTGGCGCATATGTAAAATGTTGGATCAAGTAAGAGATCGTTGCAAAGATAGTTGTGGTGATGTCATAAAGCGAGGAGTGCCATTAGCAAGGTATTCTCACTAAAGGGAGTGCCGCTAATGGGAATAGTCTATGAAAGGGTGTAATAGACCTCTTTTCTAGTGAAATAATTGAGTTTGAGCTTTTTGAATTTCATTGTGGGGATAATGCTTAGAATGAATAATTAAGTCATTTTATGCATGTAGGAAAATTTTTGGGTTGACAAGTTTCATATTCTCTCTCTAGACCTTATTCACATCATGTTTTCTAGTGGAATTTTGAAGGGGAAGATGAAAGAATTAAGAAAAACGATGTATGAGAGAAAGGTAGAGCAAGTATAAGAGAATAAAACTGCTTGTGTGTTATTTTTGTGAATCATGTTTTAAGTACCTCATTCAAGGTCCTACATTTGGTTCATTGTAAGAAAATGCCTTGATTTTACTCTCTCTAGAATTTTGAACTTGCAGGGCTCATAAGTGGCATTTGAAGGTGGATTTGGACCCAGGATATATCTAAAACTATTGTGGAAATCAAAAAATTGAATAAAAGTGTCTCTCACAATCTTAAGCTAATTCCTTAGTGTTTTTGAGTTATAGGGCTTATCTAATTCTGTTGGAATCCGTGATTCTAATGCTCACGTGTCACCATGTCTAATTATGGATATTTTTGGATATGCATTTTTGGTGTTTTTCTCCTATTTTTGACAGGTATGCTAAAAAAAGAAAGCACACTATGCTCGCATGGCTTTTTGCTAAAGTTTTGGAGAAACACGACTTTTTCTAAATTTGGCAGATCTCAAACTTCTTTGGTAGGGCACCGATCAAACTCTGATATAGGGAGACGTGCGCATCAACATAAAAAATGCACAGAAATCTGAGAATTACCTTCTAATTGAGAGTGAGAGTGAGAGTGTGATTGAGAGTGCAAGTGTGAATGCAATTGTGATAACTCGGGGTGGTTGGGAGGTAGAGCCTTTGTCAACAAGCTATTTTCCAAAGCTATTGGGAGCATTGATTCACATCTGTAATATCAGAATTCTTCCTTCTCTGCATCATATTTGTTTCTACTCCTCCGCATTAGATTTTCTATTACCTTATGCAATCTCTATGTTCTTCTCTCCTTTGTTATTTTTGAGTGATCAAAAGATTGTGATTGGGGATAGATTTTGATTGAGGAAATGCTGCAAAGGGAGTGTCATCGATGAGAGTAGTGCCATCAAATGGAGTACCGCGAGTGGGAGTGTCGATGGTGGGAGTGCCACCTTAAGAGCTAGAGATCCAATATTGTGCCATGGTAGCCTCATAAATGGGAGGTGCCTACAATATGAACTCTAAAAACCTCTTTTCTACCATGGAATATGGAGTGAATGGTGGATTTTGTCCCATTAAGCTCTGCAATAGAAGACTCAAATTATTAGCATACCATAATATTGGTAATATAGAAAAATAGGGGTCTACAAAAAGACGTAGCAAATAAGTAAACACAAATAAGTATGCACAAGTGTTTGCTTCCTAAATCCTCTATTTTATCATCCTCTTAGAGATCTGATGCATAGAGGATATCTATCTGTACATTGGTGACTTCCAAATCTCTTCATATGGCGATCCCTTTCCAATCATTGTCCTCATACAACATATCCTCCATTACCTCCTCATGTAACTCTTCTTCTTCAAAGACCTCTTCTTCTCCGACAATGATATCTTCCTCCTTGAACTCTACATGCATCTTAGAGTCCACCTTAGATGGGACTTTTTCTATGTGTACATCCTCACAAAGTTATCTACTATGTGGATTTGTAAAATAAATAGCCATTGTGGTTCTTTCTAATTTGGTATAAACAAAAGCTTCTCACACTCTTTCGGAAGTAGGAATGTGTCTCTTTCATAAGTCTATAGCTTCATGGAGTCTACTTGAAGCAAATCACTCTTGTCACACCTCACTCTTGTGTTTCTTCCAGCAATGACTACTTTAAACCATTTCACATCAAATAGAAAGTAGTCAAGCCTCCTGAACGATAGCTTCATGATACCTTGGATCACTCCACAATACTTGATCTCGCCTTCTTGAGCATTGTTGTCTCTTGAACTAGCTCTACCCTTTGAAGAAAGTTCACCACCACCCCACTATCTAAAAAAGTCCCATTTTCCTTGATGCGTGTGATCCAAAAGTTTCATCCATGAGACCATAGTGCATTGCATTTTAAATACTCCCAATCACACCCCTATGCGAGTTCCTCCTCTTCTTTAGATATATCCTCATCCATTGACTTTGCTTGTGAAATAACTATATTTAGCAATCTACTCATTGGAAAGGTTGGAAGAGGTCGAATACTTTTCGGAAGATGCAAAGAGTGAGTGGAATGAATCTTATAAAATTGGGATGCTTCTTTTGCATTTGCCTCCTTAGTAAGCTCATACCCCTCCAACCACTTTTGCATGGGCTTTGAGTTAAGGATGCAAAATTCATTGCCTTGTCTCTAAAAACTACATCCATTTTCTTTTGCTCCCTCTACATTGGGGGTCATTGCCAATGAGACGAATATCTTCATCATTGCTCCATAAGCGAGGCATTTTTGGATCCGACATGTATAGAAACTCTGTTATGAATACCAAAGACTCTTGTACGAGCCATCCCTCTGCCATGCTTCTAGAGCATCCCTCTTGCAATCTCTAAAATACGCATTGGGTCCAACAAAAGATTGGTGAATAACTCACTCCAATAAGGGAGATCGTGAAAGATCAACATATTTATCATGTTAGTGAGTGGCATTCTTGCATACAATAGCTATTGATCTTGATCCACAACCATCCACTTATAAAGAAAGTTGCACTCAACAACCATGGAATGAGACCCACATTCAGACGACCCATAGGGTAACACATGGAGGCAAAATACTTTTTCAGGGGCAAGGAGAGATACAAATAGATGAAGAAAGGGAGCAAAGCGAACACACAAATTGAGAAGAAAATATGTAAGATGAAATTGCACCTTAATATCAGGAACATCAAAAATTTATAGTTGAAACTACTCTTGGAGTTAACTTTAGAGTAAAGGTACTAAGATAAATAGGTACCGGGGTCTTGGATTTCAAGGCCCTTATGTAATTTCTAAAATTTTAATAACCTTCTAATTGCCATAATCTCTCCAAAGGATAAAAAAATTGTTGAGAAATTGAAGGCAACTAAGAATAGATGTAATCTTTTGAATTATTAAATATTTCTTTTTCATATGTTGTGTAATCAATTGTGAGTTCGGTAATGTTTGAGCAATGCAAAATCTGTTTCTTGTCACTTTGAGCACTTTGCAAATCTCAAACATCCTCTCTATGTGATATGGGTATCAAGTCTCTATGTGGATTTGCTTGGGCTCAATTTCTACATGATTTCTTTTTTGTGGCTTTGAGCCTAGATATACTAAACTAGATGATTCTAAATTCTTTTGATCATCAAGACAAATGAATTACATACTAGAGTCATGAGCAATATGAAGACAACGTTTTTGAATAAGTTCTTAGATTACTATTGTAAGGAAAAAACTCCTTTCAATTAACATCCCAACCATGCACTCTCTCTAATATTTTTTGGTTTTCATGAGTGCCACTTGGTACTCATGTGAGTACCCATATGTCCAAGGATTAAGGGAGGATTAACATCTCCCTCCTCTCATATGCTCATATAAAACCCTCACAAATCCTTGCCCAACAACATTCGATGAAAAAAGATTTTGCACCAAAGGATTCCCCTTATTATCAATATAAGTAACATGCAAGAATCTAAAAACCCATAATAAGAAATTTCGTTGAAAAAAGCCAAAAATGAAAACTTGTGCAAAGATAAGCATTGAAGTCAAAGAAAAAGGAGGTCCCCTAAGTCTAGACCCACAACAAGAGTACATGGTATAAATATTCTAGTCTAGTTTCTTTGAATCATAGGAGTTAAACGAGCATATGAATTTATGAGAACTCCTTCAAGTGCAAAAGTACACGTATGAATTTCCAAGCAGTTACTCCAAAATCAAATGATAAAAATTGCAATTGGTCAAGAAGATCCAAAGATAATAGTAAAGATAAAGAAGATCAAGTACAGAAAAAACTATATTTCAATCTCGAATTCCCAACTTAAGCGAAAAAAAACATATTAAATCCATCTAAGAACAATTCAATAGAGATGGATAAAAACATTTACAATTAAGGTTACGAGACTTACATCACCATATCTACAAAAACCAATAGAATTTTAATCAATAATCAATTTTTTCCACGAAGGATTGGACCAATGAGTAAACTCACGGAATTGGATCTTACAAGAACTTCTTGTTATAATAATTTAATTTTTTATGATTCACAATTTATGAGTGGGAATCCTTATGCACTTCATGCAATTACCTCCTTTTCACCCAATCAATCTTATCTTCATTCGAAAGCATACATGATTAGGGCCACATTACAAGGATTTCCTTGGCACACTTCTAGACTCACACATGTCCAAAAAGAGCACCTTAGTTGTAATAGGATATAGGAGGGATGATTTTCTTCCTTTTATCATGCTTCCCTTAATAAAGTCTCTACTACATTCTTCAACTTGTGGCATTATATGTGACAAGATTCAATGCATTTTTCACTAGTTTAAATCCTTTCCAAGACTTCAATATTATATCTTATGATTACCAAGATCTTCTCAAGTAAGCTTATTGTATTATCACTTTGAATCATCAAATTTATTCTTGCCAAAACATAAGGTTGAAGAACATGGTCAAGATAAAGAGTCATATCTACCTAGCATTCTTAAGATTCTTGGACACTAGATTTCTTAAAATCACAAATATTAGCTTTCTATATTCTAAATTTAAGTAGAAATAGTTGGATGCCCTAGTCAATTTGTTACTCTTACTAAATATTTCTCCAAGTCTATAAAAAAACCTAACATGTACAGTTTGAGGTAGTCAGTAGAATGTACCAAATGGATAATGACTAATTTGTGAAAGTGATAAATACCTTTATCTTTCCTCGACAAACACGTGCTTCTTTGATGGCTATTGTGATTAGTGTGATATTTAGCATAGTAATAAAGCTTTCACTTCTTCGATATTAAAAGCCTTTGGTTGGATCACAGCTTGTGCTTAATACTTTATGTATGCTACTTCTTTGTTTTAAACTTCTTCAAGTTTTAAAATTAGCATATCATGGATCACATTGCAAAAATGCATAAAATTGGATATTCATGTTGTTACTTTCTTCGTTAAATAAAGATGTTCACTTATTTCATGAATTTCTAAATAAAATGTATTTAAGCATTTCCTAAATTCATATTCATAAACATGCATATGCTTTAAACTATGCATCATGCAAGAGAATGAAATAAGACAAAAAATGAAAGGAAGAGAAAGTGAGTTTTCCCTATGATCCATTGATCCAATGGATCTACAATGTTGTAGAAGATGCATTGCATCACTCCTTCCATTTTTATAGTCCTTTATGCCTTGAGGCACACTTGCATCTGCTTGATCTCTCCTCTTTCTCTCTTACAAAAAAAAGAATAATGTTTTCCCTTAACATTAGTGCATTAAATGATTGTTACAAGAGCATGAACATGTGCTAATATAAATTTCCCTTAGACACCTAAATATGCCAAATACACATGTACCAAATTTCCCTAAGCACATCATGTGCTAAATATACAAAATTACAAGGCTAAGTAGGAATTTCATACTCTTACAAGCCTAAAACATGGCCACTGAGAACAAATTCTCTGCACATACCTACTTAATATCCCTTATTTCTAGTGATCTTAATATTATTGGAAATATTATGAAAAAATATTTCCAATAAGCTAAAAATCATCACCCTTCAAAGCCTTGAGCAAAGAGCAATGTGTGTCCAAATTTTACTACCTGCTAGGTTGTCACTCATTGGAAGCATGTTTGAAGTGCCTACTTTGGATGCTCTCCAAAGTAAACATGGAGGCACATTCGCAACTTTCAATCTGTACTCCTGTAGAAAATACTCCAAGCAACACATGTGCAGGCGATTCATCAATTTTTTAAATCATATGATTCCTTTTCAAATGGGTCAAAAAAGCTCTCATGAATGATTTGGAATTTTCTTCTTTGTGCATGTTGTCTCTTGTTGCTGAAGATATTTCCTCTGTACATATAGATCCACTTCTTGGATACGCCATCACCCTTTCTTGATGACAATTCAAGGTCCAATCCCACTTGACACAAAGAATCATTTGTTTTGCAGAATTTATTTAGCATAGAATGTGTTCAAAGAAATTGAATATGATTAAAACTACAGATTTGGTTGGTGAATGAAGGAGTTTGATGGGATGGATCACATTTGCACCTTCTTGGGGGTTGCTTGGGTTCAAATCCTAGGCTCAAAGCGATCATAATATTTTTATGCCTTCGAATCTTTTATGGCATCGATAGGATATATAATTTATATAAGTACCAAAGAAATTATATTCATGTAATGTCTTGTGTCTGTTAGTTAGGAGAACCATCTCTAACTAGTGTTTTCTAATTTTAAAATTGCCTCCTTGTCCTCATGACTTTGAAGTAGTAGTTTAGGCTCAGTTTAAGGAGAATTATGAGTTAATGCTCACTTCTAGTAGAGGCTATGAAGGGAAACAAAATTCATGGTAAAAAATAGAGCTGCATGGAGCCACAATGTGTGGGAGAGGAAAAAAATAACAAAGACAAAGAGAATATTTCTTATGAAGATGAAATATTCACAAGGTCTCCATGGAACCTCCACCATGGCTCTGATACCAATGAAGCATTATGAAGACCTACATAGAGAGATGAGTCTCTTTTTCTTCCAACTATATGCCTCTATATATAGCTCTCATTACGGAACTATCCACTATAGTAGGTCGATACTATCCATCCAAGTGTCAAGTATGTAACTACATGTGTGCCAAGTGTCTTAGTTAACTTTAGTTGATGCTTTTAGAAGGCTCTAGAGATCTTGGGGCGAAAATCTCTTTTGTGTCTCTCAAAAGACTTGAACCCGAGACCTCTTCCTTCTCATCAATATGTTGTAACCACTAGGGCAAGCTTCTTTGTTTCTCTAGAGAGCATAGGGACCTTTCTTTAAGTCTACTCGAAAGACTTCCGTTTAGCAATTGAATGACCAAATTATGTCCGATCTAAAATCTAACCACTTGTATCAAAACCCATTGTTGAGAATTACTTCATAATCCTCTCTCTTAGGTTGAGGTTCAAGCATCTTGTGCTAGGATTATGTGACATTCCTTCCCCCTTAGATTGAGCATTGTCCTCAATGTTCACTTCTAGACTGTTCTATCTAACTTTTGCCCCTTTCCCATGTTTGAGCACAGACATTAACCTCAACCTCTTGCATGTGGACCTATTTTGGACATATCGAGTTCACCTTTTGTACCCAAATTCCCATATTCCTTCCTTTTGGGCCGGTTATAGACTCACCCTTGGTTAAGTACTTCCCAAGTGCCCACGATTGAGGTGTCTTCTCTCTATCTTTCCCAAATTCCTCAACTACGCTCTGTTACCATCCTTCAAAATTGAATTCATGACCTCCAAGTTAGAAGTACAATGGGGTAATCACTCCACCAAAAAACCATGCTTGAGGATTAACTCCTCATCCTCTCTCTTAGGGTGAGGTTCAACCATCTTCTATTAGGATTATGTGACACGAGATTTGTTGGTATCGTTTGGTAGTGATGCATGGGAACAACCTAGGACTACGAAGGAACTTTCTTTGCTCTTTAGGAGTCTTTTTCCCTTCACTTTATATATGACTATAACCCTTATAGGTCACTAATCCTTGTCCATTCACTTGGTAATACATTTACTATTGTGTGATGTGCTTAAAGTGTCTTCTTCTTCCTTGTGCTATTTGTGTGCTTCTACAGACCTAAAACTCCAACAAAACTGTGATAAGAATGTGGAAGATCATTAAGAATAGTGTGTAGCCATGATTTATCGAGCAAGATTCAACTCCAATAATCAATCACTATATAAAATCATTGATGCCTGTGAGAAAATTGTATATCAAAGCTCTTTCTTTTATATGCTCTCTCCATATATTTTTTAAGATAACCAATACAAACCTCATTTCTCACTAGTATAGTGTCGTAAAAGTATTTCAAGCATAATTTGTTTTTTTTTACATGAGTGAATATGAGTGACAATGCTACGTTAGATAGATTAGCTTCCTATACATCTTTTCCATTCCAATGTATCTCCTTTGTAGTAGATACAATATAAACCACAATTGGATACGAAACATTAAGTTCATCATCCATAACACCACCCACATCACTGATTGTCACATGTTTTGCAAGTGTAGGAGGATGTATTCTTACACCATACAAAAAATTTTGAAAACCTTTTACAACAGAATATAATGGCTCATGTATGCCCACATTGGGTAGGTAGAACTAAGAAACTTATCCCGAATAGAAAACATATATAATACATGATTGACTTTGGCCATGGCTAGTTACTATACCCTAATGTAGAAAGTTTTCTATTTCTTAAAAAGGTTGAACAAAAACACCCAATCAAGCCTTAGTAGACCTCTAGAATGCATTGAGATCCTTATACTAGAAAATCAAAAACCTTATACATTCTTGGCACAATAGGATCACATTGCTTGCAGATTCACATAATGCATTTGGAGGTTGAAAAGAGCTTAACAAGGTACAAAAGTCTTGAGTATTCTCAAACAATTTCATGTGATTATGCGATAATATCTTAAAACATGTCTATAGTTCCCTTCAAAAAGTGAGAGCTACTCTAATACCAATTGAGGTACTTTAAGGACTAGGGAAGCATGCAAAAGATAATGAGGAAACAAATAAGCTTGGAGCACAATGGTAAATGTATTACTAAGTTAATGTACAAAAGTAAGTAGCCAATTAGAGTTATAGGCATGTATACAAGCTATGTAAAAGGCTTTAAAGAGGGCAAAATGTTCCTTCGTGATCCCAAGTGTGTTCGCACATGTCACCATCAAAATATAGTAATAGAAATCTCAAGAGATTAAAAGGGAAAATATAGATTTAACAAGAGGAGTAAAGCATAAGCATTTATGTTTTCACCAACAAACATATACTCTCAAAACTAGAAGATCATCATGCAACTTCTATCCTATGCGAAGTGGATTGTGGCAGACCTCATGAGACCTTCGTATGTATATGCTTTATAGATTAGCAAAAGCACCCAAGTAGTAGCTAAACAATCAGCACTTCAATGAAGATACTACATTCATATTTTTTACATATCTTTCTTTACAATCGCATAAAACGTTAAGGGTTCTACCCAACATCGAAATAGTATGAAAGCATACAAAATCGTTCATAATATCATACGCGAAAAAGTCACCTTGCATTGTTATTGATGAGGTTGGCAGTATGCCAAAATTAGGTTTATGGCTATGAACCAGAGGTTCAAATCATAAGGCAGATGAAGATTATGGGGCTCCTTGGATGAAGCATGCTCATAAATTACATAATTCTACTAAGTATTCCTCCCCTTGTGGCTTCTTTGGACTCAAAAGATCATGCATCTATGTGCCACATTATCTAATCGATTATTTTTTTTGTATGTAGAAGATCTGCAGAATTTCTTCAAGAGGAAATCGAATAACAATCAAAGGAAAAAAAATGCAAAAGAGGTCGCTATTTCACCTTGAGCGACCTTCAAGAAAGCGAAGTATAGGTTTTTCGCTCTTCATTGGATTTCATTAGGGAAAAACACTATTCATTTTTTCTATCTTTGGACCCGAATTGACCATCCCGCATGGCCGAATTATCCAGAAATATATATTTTTTTCTCGCAGTAACATTGATAAGAAAACATTGATGCATGGATCACAACGTATAGAATAATCCTACCATTGCAAAAGAATGGAAGTGATCTATGTATTGATGGGCAAAACAAATCAATGAACCTGATGAGAATACTACCTTCATTGCCTATATGCAACCATGAGCACGAAAACGAAAAAGAGGGGGGAGTGTATTACAAGCCCGCTTATGCAAATAGAGCAAGTAGAACGAAGCAGAAGAACAACAAGAAAAAGCAGTTGCAGGAAGAAACATGCCATTCTACATCCTGCAGAAGATAACGATAAAAATGAAAATAGATAAAAACGTTTTCAAATATGCCCAGTTTTCATTGTGATTTAACTTTGTAATCATATGGTTCAGCGCATGATTTTTTTTTTCAACAAGATGTAGTTGCATATTTTTTAAAAGGAGGAAGTTCAGCTGAAGCCTAATCTCTTTTGCTTTAATAAGTTGAGAGAGCAATCATACAAGTGAATGCTCGTAGTACTTATGGGATCCTCCAATCTCAAAACGTACGGATTAGACAACCCAAAAGCGACATATGGAAAGGGCTACCCAAAAGCAATTGGATTAACTCATTAACCCAAAAAAAACTGAAGACCACCTACCCAACTTCTTCTTTTGCCATAACTCTCGATAAATAACACAACCTTCCTTTCATTTAAACCCACTTTCAGTAATTTGGGTAGTGATGAGGAGGATATCATCGTTCAAGTTTCAGTTATGTTGATCATTACGTGAAGTAGTCTTTATGTGCATGCTATCTTAGCGTTAGTGCTTTCTTTTCACCATTTGCACAGTTGTGATTATCCGAGGAGTTGTTTCCATGCACTTGGCTAGTTCAGTTCTTAGTTTGATACTTTAAGTGTGTTAAGTCTAGACACTATTTGATTACACTCTTAAAGCATGAGGTAGCTATCTTGCCATCAAGAAAGTTGTCCACAAGGAAGAGTTTGGTTGAGTGGTCAAGTGGAAACCTTTTGGAGCAATGTGGGAGTCATTTGAAGGATAGTAGCTCTAAGTTGATTTTTGTGTGAATTGTAAGAAAAAAAGGCATAGCATGATAGAACAACATAAATAGATGAGAAAATTGTAGATTGAGAAAGATGTGGATAGAAAAATAGAGAACTCAAATTCAAAAATTTCCAGGAGAAATATAGCTACAAAGCTGGTCTTGTCCAACCTTGTGCTCCCAATATGGAGCTTAGATGGGAGATGTGAAAGTCGTAGATTGAGAGAGATGTAGACCGAGTAATCGAGAAATCAAATTATTCCCAAATTTCCAAGAGATGTGACTAGAAATGTGGACTTGTCCATCCATATGCTTTCAATATAAAGCTTAGATAGCCATATAAAGAGACTATAGATGAAGAGCTCATTACTGCGTAATGGTGTGTAAAGCTTCACATAGGATATGCTTATAAATATTTTTTTTTACTAGTTTCGAGGGAAGGTCTAAACACATACTGGTGCTATCTCTCTCCAGAAAGACGTATAGCTGACCAATAGTTTCCTTGGCCAACCCATCCATAGATAAATATAGTCCATAGAGGTAAAATACTCAAGAAAACATATTTTTTAACAATATGCCGATGACTAGAAGTTTTATTGTCTTGGGCCTATGGATCGACGGTCTCATCCTCCTAGACTCGAAAAAACAGGATCAGGTTCTATGAGGGAACCACACGGCCTTTGTTTTCATCTTGAATCACAACCCAATGACCTAAACATTTATGCTACAACGACCATGCGTCACCATCAACATTCACACATACACCTCATCTAATTTGGAAGTTAGAGTTCCACAAACGAGTGAGCTCTCAAAATGGCTTTTCCTCGTAATGGGACCTTTGCACTATGAATCATTTGTGGTTATTTGAGGTTGGAGTATTAAGTATATGTAACATGAACGAAGTCTTTGTCTATCTCACAGAGAATTGTGAAATCTAAAGCCGTTGTCTCTATGAAATAAGGATGCAGGATTCCGTGTATTTTTATTTTGCTTACGACTGAACATTCTCCATCCATACGCAAAAGAGGAACTTCATATTTCAGTTTCTATGTTCAAGAGTCTCTCTCTCTCTCTCTCTCTCTCTCTCTCTCTCTCTCTCTCTCTCACACACACACACACATTGCATTTTTTCAGCCACAGAATATTGGCGTTAAAATATTTTGATGTTGAATCGCGCATTCATAGATTTTGAAGTGTATAAGCAACTCACTATAGTTTATGCTATATAATAACCACCGTGAGAGTTTTAGGGGATGTTTACAGTATGACGATTTCGAGTAGAAAAAATTTCATGATACAGATTTAAAATAGAAAAAATAAAAGAAAATGGTAATACAAAAATTTAAATTAGCTGATGTTCTAGTTTAAATGCATTAGAACAACTGAAAGAATAACTCAAAAGAAAGGCAAAACAAAAATCGAGTGCTTCGACCATTATAGCTTGAAAAGTTATTCTCCTTCTTTTCCAGGATGGGTTTGGGGCGGGGGGAGGGGGGTGTCCTACTAATGAAAAAATAAAATTTAACAAGTGATCCGTGAGGATTGGTCGCTCGCTTGAAGCTTCTGCCGTAGAAGAGTCATTAGGTTTCATGTGACATCAGGCAAGACATGGATCTTTGATCCACAGAGCATCCAGGTTAAAAATGGCGCGGAAATTTGCCAGACTGCCGATGATGATGCACCTGTGGAAGTTCTATAAGGAAAGACATGCTCTTGCGGCGCTTCCATAGTAATGTGAGACAAATATGACGGTGTGTGTTTGTTAGCGTACTATGTGTGATCGCTTTGCGTTGAAGGTAGATGCAACAAGCTTTGGAAAGTAGAGAAAAAGAGGGAAAGGAGACTGTCACTTCGTTGCAACTTATCTTTCGCATAGACGGAACGAAAGAGAATGGCTTCCAATCTTACACGATCATCATGAATCATGACTGTGTTTTGTTTCCTGGATGCAGTCTGACGCGGAGAGAGAGAGAGATGCTCTGCTGCGCATAGCCCTGCATATGACAAAGAAAAGACAAGTACACCAACATCTTCGTTATCGTTCGTCACATGCGCAATTCGTGTATCCATTGTCTATGAGATAGATAAAGACTAAGAACGATGAGAGGAGAAACTTAACAGCTAGCTTCATAATCTTGTATCAACTACCGAGAGAGAGAGAGAGAGAATATACGGAGCTCCATCAATTCACGATTCCGCTTTCGAGAACGGAATAGCGGACTAAAGAAGCCTATCAAAGTTCTTCGTTGCCCTTTCAATCAGTCCGCGTATGCGTCTGACACAGAGAGAGAGAGTATAAGTGCAAGGCCCAGACTCTAAGAGAGTAGAGAATCCAGAACCCAGGTGCATGGAAATCGGAATTAGGAGACTAAAAAGCCATACGCAGACACAAAATAAGCAGACACCTTTTGTGTGGCATCAGGTTCGAAAATCAACCATGCTAAAATTGCTTTTAGAGCAATCAGCTGACCTACACCCCAATTGTTGTTAGATCAGGGATGTCAAGGTATCCCTAGAGGGATTCGGCATCTCTATCGACCAACGATGGAACTGGGTGCTATCTAGGCTGGATAGCAAACTAAATCATTGGAAAGGTATGCAAGGCAGGGCTTTATCTACAACTATTTACTTTATCTCATGTTGGAGGCCTAAGGCGAAAGACTTGGCCAAAGTGGAAAGAATCTGCAGAAACTTCCTTTGGACTGGGAACCCCAATAGGAGAGGGATTCCCAAAATCAAATGGGAAACTTGCATTAGCCCGAAAGACTCAGGGGGCTTGGGAATCTTGGATATCGTTGGATTGGCTGACAAGCTGGCGACAAAGTGGCTTATCAAGGCTTGGAGCAATAGTGATTCCTGTTGGGCTAAATTGATCTTCAGAAACATGAAAGACCTTACCCTGGTTGGCCATCCTGGTTGGAAGGACATAGGGCTTCTCATGCTTTTGTTCTCCCCTCACCCGGTGTCCCCTTAAGGCTCTAGCCTCGTGTGTTCTTTATGGAAGAGTTGGAACAAGGCCAAACAATTCATCAGAATCAGTGATGAGTGGAAGTGGGCGGCTGGAATAAGACAAAATGACTCTATCTGGTTCCCGATCGGCGGCATTAGGGGGGTGGAGTCTTGGAACCTCCAAACTGCAAAGCGGCTATGGAACAAGGGGTTCAAACAATGGAAACATCTCTGAAAACAAGAGACCAGCCAGTTGATTAGGTTCGAAGACTTGGACCCGAGACTTAGAGTTACCCTAGAGGAATGGACTCTTCTTCAAGGAAGATGTTTAGCATGGGACCGCTCAACTACCCGCCTTCTCTGCGGTCAAGATCTTCCTTGCCTGGAGGGCCTCAAATGGAGCAATGGAAAGAAACTATCCAGAATCCCCAACTTCAAAGAGAACTTAGATGTCCATCACACTCTTAACAAGAGATGGTGCCTTTCTTGGACCAAACTTCGATGGGAACTGAAATTCATGTCTATTTGGCACCCCCTGATTGGGATCAAAAAGTCCGTTCTCATGTGGCAGATCTTGCATAAAGGTATCTGGTCCAATGCAAGCGCTAACAAAATCTGTGGTGTGCCGCCATGGTACAAGCGTTGCCATCATTGCATTGAAGATTTAGCTCACCTGTTCTTCGATTGCCCCAAGTCCCATGTTATCTGGCGGCACGTGGCTCGGGTATTGAGACTCAGGAACCAAGTCAATTGGCAACAAGTGTTGTTGGGTGAGGCGGTCGGCTGCTCATCGAGGTTGTAGAATGCCATCACGGGTGAGACTCTTTGGAAGATTTCGAGGGAGCGATGTGCTGTCAATTTTGGCCAAACTCCTAAGGAATGGTCGATCGAGAAATCCTTGTTTCTTCTAGGTAAAAGAATCTCCCGAGATAAGAGATCTCCGCCATTCAGAGATCACTGTATTTTTCTCCTCGAAAACAACAAGTTGAAACCCAGATGGGTCCCACATGAGGGTGATGCTAGATTTATCCGCCTCATTTGTAATGCCCTCTAGATTGCCATACTCCTCCCCTGCATTGTGAGATTTGGGGGGTCCCATGGGCACTAGTCCCATTCACTTGTAAGTTTTCTTCTTTATTTTAATTAAAATCTAGGAGAATAGGCGAAGGCCGAACTTCCTTTTATCTAGATTGCCATACTCCTCCCCTGCATTGTGAGATTTGGGGGGTCCCATGGGCACTAGTCTCATTCACTTGTAAGTTTTCTTCTTTATTTTAATTAAAGTCTGGGAGAATAGGCGAAGGCCGAACTTCCTTTTATTAAACAAAAAAAAAAAAAAAAAAACTTCACAAAGAGAATTTGGGCCACCGGCTCCAAACCTCCACGTCATTCCGAGATTGACATCCAAAGTTAACAAACTAATTATAAACAACAAAAGGAGCATTCTTTTCATATGTAGATGCTTGGAATGCTGGGTATGAAAAGGCAGCGCTTCTCTGTTCGGCACTTCTGATAACGTCTGCATTTGCGGACCTTTTCCAGAGATGATAATGGAGAACTTGCTGTGGGGGGAACAGCTTGAAACTGCAGTACGCAGACATGTGCATGTTATGACAACGAGCTGTTGCCTGTGTGGAGTTCGTGCCACCGCTGAGGATTTGGTAGTCAGGTCAACTCGCACTTTCTGTCTGTCATTTGCTGCAACTCTGCAGTCTAACGGCGGTGGCTACGTTACACGTAGATAGTTTCTTGACTCCCCAGTACCTATCCTCAAGGTTACCGCTTCCAGCCAAACACTGTCATTTATCACATTTTTTTACCTTCTGTAAATTTGTTTGTTTTTCGCTATCCCCACCAATGTGAGGAATAAAGAACATTTTCAAATACAATCCTGATTTCTCCGTTTCTACGTTCTCCAACGTGTCCAGCATGCGCCTAGCAATGGTGGTGTTATCTTCGTTTCCCAGCTTACAACGACGCTACGATGGGCATCGATTTTTTTTCCCAAAAGAAAGATCAGCGGAGGCTTAATCTCCCCTGCTTTAATTAATAAAAGAAATCAATCCTACAGTGAAGAGCCAAGTGCCCACGGAATACCTGTATCCCACAAAGTAGAGAAAGGATATCTTTAACGGGATCATATGAAACTGACGCCAAGATGGGCATCAAATTGGTTTAAGGTAATCATAATATTGCCATTTCATGATATGGGCATCATTTTACAATTACTGGCCGCGACTTGAAAGCTCAATTACTGGCCGCGACTTGAACAAAAGATGTCCCTATCAAAACGGGAAATGCGTGGCGTAACCATGGTCAAATGTGTAGTGACTGTTTTGTCCACATATGCATGTGGCCTCCGTGTTCCAGGTATGAGTTGATAAGCGATGATCTTGTCCAACGGTCATCAAATGGTAAAACCAGCATGTACTGTTGACTCTCTAAAGCATTAATGTCCAAAGTTATTTTACATGCATTACAGACTTAGTATACACTATATTGATCACCATGTAGAGCTTTCAGAACGGGAAAAAACACGCATTCCACTCGTAACCGCGTAAGCAAAAAAAAAAGATGCCTCTATCACTTTGTACTAGATTTTACTTAAAAATGTTGGTTCATGCAGTCGTCAGAGCAATAGATCCTGAAGTTTTAAGCATATTGATGTTTTACGCATGTCAGAGGAGTCTTGAACATGTTGCCATGTTGATTAGATTGTGTTCGTACTTTCTTCTACTAGTCCGTTCTGGATGATGCTACATCCATAAGTCTATAAAGTACCAACATCCATAAGTCTATAAAGTACCAACTTATGAAGCCTCACTTGTACAATTATTTTATCAATCAATTCAAGAAAGGGAGATTAAGATTCGGCTGAACTTCCTCTTAAAAATGAAACGATTAGAGCAAGCTACCGTGATGACAGCTTGTGCATCTTCTATTAACTCATTCTTTAAGAATGATGCTTTATACAAGGGACAAAGGAGTAGATATTAAATATTGATTCGATTTTCTGTTGTGGATTGTGAATCCATTGTTTCCTTTTTCCCTCGAAGTTCACTCATGGACCTAATGTTCCATTACATTTGAAATTTTGAACGAGCAACTAAGAGACCTAGGAGCCTTCTCAACCCCTAACTATGTAGGGGCTCATGTCAAGCATATCTTCAAGCTCATAACTCTACATCTTCAATCCAATGTCCAAATTAGAGTTACCACTACAACATAGAAGCCACAACTTCCATTTTTCTAATTCACCCCTTCTCGCATTCTCATCAACAGCTCCAATCTTGTGTGCTCCCTATGGAAAGGTTGGAACTAGATGAAATATCTTTACATTAACAATAATGATTGGAAATGGGTTGTTGCTCTTAGATAGAATGACTCTGTTTGGCTCGCAATGGTGGGTCTCATGAGAATGGACTCTAAGAACATCCAAAGAGCTAAGTGACTCTCGAATAAAGGCTTTTGAATGTGAAAGATATCTAATTCAAGAAGACATCAACCTAAATCATAGAATTGAACGAAAAGATTGGTGTCTTTTAAGGCACATAATCAAGACTTGAGGTGACGTTATGTCTCGCCTCATGTTGGGCCAAGAGCACACCTGATTGGAGGGTCTAAATGATAGAATACTAATAAGATGGATGATATCCTTGGAATCAAGAAGAGCTTGGACCTTTATCACTCTCTAATCGAGAAGCAGTGTGCGAACTGGGCATGGATATGATGGAGATTCAAGTTTAAGGATTTGTCACACCTCCTTATTGTTAATAGAATAGAATCTTAATGTGGCTGATTTCGCATAGGGGGATATTGAACAATGTCAAAGAGAGTAAAATATATGGTATTTCTTTTTGGTGGAGATGATGAAAGAGTGGTAGAAAAGACTTCAAACAACTTTCTGTATCTTCTCCTAGAAGCATTCTGTTATGACATTGCCTAAACAAGCCCCTTTCATTTCGTAATCAAATTTACTAGAAGCAAGATAGCTCAAAGAAAGGATTGGTTGCTTATATCTTATGTGGAATCCCACTAGAAGCAAAGTACTCTAGAAGCTTTTCAAGGAGACAGTGTGCTCAACTTCGACAAGTAGCCAAAAGAGTGTTCAATTAAGAGATCCCTCTTATGTCTAGGTAAGAGGATTCATGACTCTAGGAATTCTTTCCCTTTTATGCATTGTTTGGTGTTCAATATAGATATCAACAAGCTAAAAACAAAGTGGGTTTCGCACAAAGGGGATAAATGTTATCATCTTTTTTTTTTGTAACCCTCCTTAATTTTCGTAAATGTTTTTCCTTTTTTAGAATTTAAATCTCTTTTCACAAAGAAAAAAGAACCATATTGGAGGAGATGAACATGCCCATTTGCTTTTGGGGGATTCCTTTCATTTCCATTAATATTATAACTTTGAAATTAACATGGAGAGGTCATGAGTTTCCTTCTATGTAGCGTTCCATGGATGTAAACCAAATATAATCAAATTAAGGACCTTTTATGAACTTTAGATGTGTGTGAATGAGAAAGATAGAAAAAGGGCAGTAGTGTTGAAACAAGTGTATATTTGTTTGATATGGAGTTAAACAACCACTTTACAAGTAATATAATTCCTCCAAGAGGGACCTATAATTTATAATGGATGTTGTATTCACGAACAAGGTCTCCAAGATCTCATTGGTAAGGCCATCAAGATGAGGCATTTCGATTTCTGAAAGAGCATCAACAGAGTCTTTGATCTCACTCCTACGTAGAGGGTTTTCAAGTTTGGGAATAGTGCCAAGTGGTTTTGTGATTGGAGTCATGCAAAAGTGACTTGAAGGAGAGAGTGTAGAGGAGGCCCCAAATAGTTGAGAGAAGAAATTGACAATTAAGTCGCAATTTTCATCCTCCAAACTACATTGCCACTATTGTTGATTGATCTAGTGAGGACGTCTTTGTGCTACTTCATCGAATAAAACTTACAGATTTTGATTGAAGGTTTTGCTACTTTTCCAACCCTAGCTAACGACACAAAATCAATATCCTCAATTGATTACCTATGTAGATCCAAACCCACAACCACACACAATTACGAACCTCATTTCAACATCTATGTACATGGGATGTTTGTGCTAGGCCTCCTTTCAACTTTTTTCCAACATGTTTTGAATGTATTTTCTACCATTCATAATTTCTTGGATAACTAAACAAGTGCTTTGTGAACGCATAATTGGATCGTGCTTCATCTTTGAACTTTTTATTTGTTTCAATTATCTGTTTTATGGTTTCACTAATCTCCTACAATAATTTTCTTATTTCTTAGGTTTTGTTACAAACGATATTATTTTGATCGTTTATTTAACAATGTACCACCCTTCTTCTTTTCTAGAAGTAGAGAGTTTTTTATATGTAGAAGGGAAAAATTATAAACCAAGCATGATGAAGAAAATACTTAATTAGCTGAGTTGAACTTTCTAGGTTTTTCCTTCATTGGATTTAGCTTCAGGAATATTTCCAAAAAATACACTATTCTTGGTTGGTAAAATGTAAGGAAAAGAAACCGAATAAGAATATCCTTTGGACTTTATCCTTCTGATTTGTCTCGAGATCTACAAGATTTGTACTATTTCACTTTTAATTTTCAATTATGGTTTTGTGGCGATTTAAAAACTTTCCACACATAGCTCATATATCTAGTCATGCTCGCTCATATGTGATAACCTCTTGTTTACGCCACCTTAACATGGCATTGATCAGTTATTATATGGATGCAATATGACTTTTTTTTTTTGTAGTTTATGATACATGATACTTGCGTTTGGATTAAGTAATCTTCTTTTCGTTGTGTATTGCAAAAGCTAGTTTTTTTTCTTGTTAGTTTGTGTCCTTCATAGAGTTTTACATGTATTTTTAGTTTTTATTCCATTTGTCTATGTTTTTATCGATTAAAGAATTTTCGGTTCTATGTATCTATTATTATACCATTTCTCTATGTTATATCGATTAAATAAATTTTGTTTCTATATATCTCGATTGATATGTTTTGGTCACGGTTTCGTTAGTTATAGGTTTTCTTCTGCATATCATAATTTAAAATATATTTTTGCATTATTAATAGGTGTGTAATTAAACTGCAATCCGCATTGCTATTGTTTAGTTTCGTTTTCATTTCCTTTTTACCAAGGATAAGTCTCCACTTTCTTTCCAAGATTTTCCACATCTTCTTAGTATCATTCCAAAGAGTTTTCGAGGCAGTATATGTTCATGTTCTTGTCCAGAATCGTGGTTCATGTATATAGAAATTTTGTTTTCTTTTTACTTATTAATTTGGAAATTACTTTTCGAACGTGATTTATGCATATGCAATTGACACCATGATTACCTTAACTCTTACGAACTAGCTCATACTTAAACCCGCACAATCTTATTTTTATGAACTCTTCAACATTGGTATCATGGTATCTTTGACGGCAGAGTAATCTTGTAAGATGTATAACATAGATCAAAGACACTTCAATTGTATAGGGTTACATCTGTTTGTGGTCTTGATGTCTAGAGGCCTTTCGAAATGCCCAAAAGTATTTGAACGGACATGGATCTCCTAGCATGTCTACCTTCTAGTCGTGAAATATGAATTAAGTTTATGATTTCAAGATGTATGAGGAGAAATAAAATCTGATTTGAAAACTAATTCATGACATATTTTAAAGTCCCTCAACTCATGTTAGAGCTTTATAATAGAGAGGGATCCGATGTTGAAATTTCCGATGTTATACTCATATGAAATGATATCTTTTAAAGAAAAGGAAAATATTATAAAATAAGAAATATATTCATTAAAACTAAAGTGTAGCAGACTATGCTAGTCAAGTTGTGTCGTTTTATCCATTGATTCATGTCAACACTTCTCTTCATCATTAAATGGGACATCATGGCTTCAATAGATGATAGAAGAGAAATATTTCATTCCTTAAAGTATCTTTATTGACATTCATATTTGTGTGCACATGCCCAATGGTTTGGAAATCGACATCAAGGTTGAAATAGATACATATCTTTCATCACCTAATGGTGTAGTTCTTTTTACATAAAGACTATTTCCTTTCAATTCCCATAATTTGTAGTTCATTATAAGGATTTTCGCTGGTGGATTTCATTTAGTTCTTATAGATCACTAATTTTGGATGAAATTTGGACCATTACGCCTTGTCATAGGTGGAAATGTTGGGTACAAATATTGACAAAAGTGTTTGCATTTGGCAGATATATTTACCTTAATTAGACTTGATTCTTAAGGTGGTGGACTCTTTAGAAGTCATAATTCTTACATTAAGGTGGGCCAAAAAATGCCCAATCAGGTCTTGGCTCGGCTATTCATGTAGAGAAATGTAATGAGACTCAACTAGGGTTTCTAGATCATGTAGATCTTAATTATTGATGTTGCAATCTAGCTCATGTGGGATCAAGATTTCACCATTAGTCTATTAGAACATTATAGGCTTTATAATCTAAAATAATACATATCATTGATTGATAGGATAGTTGTTTTGCTTACTATGTATCAAGGATATGCATTCTTTTTTGGATTTATTGATACAAGACATTAACTTGGTTATATCAAGATAGACTTGTTTTAGTATTGGTAACTTGGATTGCATTAATACAAGCATGTAGTACATGGTAGGGTTATCCATGGAAGTACATACATTAACAAAGTTTTTGAGTCCATGTAGAGGTTTTGTTTCTCAAGAAAAAAAAAACATTAGAAATTTCCATTCAAGCACTTGGTCTTGGATTTGCGAGTCAATTGATTGATACCTTTAACATTGGGAATGTGAGAGCCACATTATCTGTCTTAGTTTTGCATAGGGTGTTTTGTAAGTTTTGAAAGATCTTGAATCTATTTACAGATTATTTTGTATCTCTGCATCCTTATTTGTATTCATTTCCATTCATTGGAACGTGACACGAAAGTTAAATTATTTTTCAGATTATCGCGGCCATTTAAAACCTCACTTATTTCATCAATTTATACATAGAAACAAGGCAGAAGATTAACTCATGTATTCCATAAATTGAGGGGTTAGGGATTATCTTAAATATTCTTTATATATCCATCACGGATCCTATGTTACCTGCAGTATTTCCTTTTGTTTATCTTTCACCATTTTTAGGTGCACATAACATGGCAACGAAAGTTTTCAGCTAGAACTGTAGTCGATTTTTGAGAATCGGGATTGCAGAAAAAATAGGTTCATGCGAAGACTTGCAATGCAAAACATTCTAGGACATAATTTTAGGCAAAAGGATTGTTTCCTTTGATCCTATTTTTTTGAGCATTGTAGCGGGAAAGCCATTACGGGTCCAAAAGCATATTTTGGATCGAACGCCTTGTCTTCATATATATATATATATATATATATATATATATATATATATATATATATATATATATATATATATATATATATATATATATATATATTTCGACGTGTGTGTAATCATTCACACATGTAGGTGTTAAATCTTGGTTCCTCTTTGATATAGATTTGATGTGAGGCGTCCAATCGGTATGTTGTGTCAACCAAGAAAGTGTTGAACCTTGGGCGCACATATTGTAATTTGACAGATCCATGACGTTCTGATCTACATGTTCTGCAACGTCAAAATACATGCAGAAAACCCGTGAGTTACACTACTAGGGTCCAAGAATCACGATGTATATGTTGCATCGACGACCATTTTTATTTGATTATATGCGTGTACGCATGCACGTGCATTTGTATATGTTGATAAACGTAAAGAAAGTTCGCATCTCTCATACTCAAACACAAGAACTTAAATTATATTATACATCGTTGACATCTGCGAGATCTGTAGGGCCATGATTTTTCGTCTTTCAAGTGGGCGACAACAAGTCCCTGTGATATACGAAGGAAACTGGAAGAAAAGACAGAAGTTTTATTAGTATGCGGCCTTGGCAGAAAACTTGACGACAAATAACGGACCTTATTTTATTTCGCCGGATCGACTCTAACCTCCAAAAGCAAGACAGAATAACGGGGATTTGTACGGCATCCCCTTTCATACACATACCCAGATTCTCTTGGATCGTATTCTGAATTTCTGATACAGCATCAATCCTCTCGACTGCAATTTATTTTATTGCGCCGAATGGACACCGATGTCAAAAGCCACCACCGAATAATCTCGGTGCTGTACGACACTACTTATATGCCATAGTCTGCTAGAATTGAGAGCATCACTCGGTTCACTCAATCGGAGTCAATATTATGCGGAGTCAATATTATGAGAAGATCTTTTCTCACAAACCTAGCGATTATCTTTTCACCTGCAACCAGGGTATCAGGAAAATCCGTCAGCTTTGTAAAAAGTACATCTGTGACACCACCTATAGAAACTTTGATCAACATCATATCATTAGAGGGGTCAGGCCCAATACCCTTGGATAAGCCCATTGTTGTAATTTTCTTCTTTTTTCCTTGCACTAATTTTATCTTTCCTGTTCTGTCAAAAAAAGAAAGTATATGCGAAGTCGCGAACACTGCGTTCCGTCATTTCTGTCTTTGTCCAAACGCGTTATTCTCTTTCAAGTTGTACTCGGCTACCTGGCACCAACCCCTGCCGAGCAGGTCGCAGCCAAAGCATTAAAAAAAGCAAAACAAAAAAAAAAAACAAGAAAAAACAAAAAACAAAAAACTGCAAACTGCCTTCGATTGGCTCTGAGTCCGACGATGGTAATTCTCGAAAAGGGTGAGAAATTTTGGTATGCTTTAAGGTTCAGTCCTACTAATTGCATTTATGGAAATAGCAACAAGAGTTATAAACTTAGTAGATCCACACTATCAAAGTTGGCTGTTGCTCCCACCTCTTAGGTTGGTGTAAAGGTTAAGCCTTGTTCCTTGCCATGCAAACCGCTCAACACTTTAGTGTTGAGATGAATCTATACGCCTTCACACTTTCCAATCAGTTGCTGGCCATTGAGTTGTTTCAAAACAATCTTGGATTAGTTCAAATTAATTACGTTGTTTACCCTTAGCACCATCCCTTTCGCATGTCTACCTTAAGAAACATGAAATTGATTACCCTTCAACCCATCCTTTTCCCATCTATTCCTTAACATTCATTTAAGGTTTGTTTCATGATGGTGTTTCTAACCCCTACATTCGAAGATACAATGTTCCATGAATGCTACTGATGGAGAATGTACATTTTTCCTATGTATCTTGAAGCATGAATGGCTTCACAGGTATGTTCACAAATACCTTTGTTAACTCGAATGAGTGACTCTTTGCGTTCCCATGGAATGAACCCAATAGATTTCGGTCAATCAAGCTAGATTATCACAACTTTTTAATGCAAGTTATTTCATGAAAAGTACTTGCTTCGGAACTATGAGAACCAATACCTCCAATAGAGGATACTTACTACCTTCACTAGACAATGCACACATTGTGTTGGGAATTGAACTCACAACCTCCCGGTTAGGAGTGCGATGGGCTAACCACTTGCCCCAAAAGCCATGGTTGAGGATTACTTCCTAATCCTCTCTCTTAGGGTGTAGTTCAACCATCTCCTACTAGGATT
>CM035416.1:46026369-46223869 GCA_020310875.1 Ceratopteris richardii | reverse complement strand
ACACACACACACACATATATATATATATATATATATATATATATATATATATATATATATATATATATATATATATATATATATATATATATATATATATATATATATATATATATATATATGTGTGTGTGTGTGTGTGTGTGTGTGTGTGTGTGTGTGTATGTGCTTATTTATATGTTTTTATGCACATAGAATCATAACTTCAAACATACAATTATTCACATTGTGATGTGTAGATATATATACCATAGTATGCAAACCATTTGTAATCACATCCACTTTTATACCAAAATGCTCTTGCAATATTTTGAGCAGGTAGTATTTGGATCAACTCTAGATGTGATTTATGTGCACTCAAGTGAAGACTAGGATGAGTTTAGAACGGACTTCCATAATACTTTCTAGTTAGAGGATTTTAGTCAAGACACTCTGGATGATTTTTTGAGATGGATTCATTCCCCAAAATCAAGAGTGTCTCTTAATCATTTTCTCAACGACTTTATGAGGAAATTTTCTCCATTGTCTTAGGTTGATAAAAATGCATTACATCTTGATCTTGTGATTCATTTCCTTAAGATCATAAATTTTGAAGATCGGGCTGAAGTGGAGGGAATTATCTAAGAGTCTCGTAAAAGGTATGGATAGATAGATAACTAGCAGAACATAGGATGAGAGCTAGAGGTTGTTGCTCAAATGAGATATTAATAGTCTATTATATATGATATATATTGACTCAAATAATAAAAGAAATGCTAAAAAATCAAGTGTAGATTCTCAAGTTCCTAGTGGACCGGATGTATCACCAAGAAATAGTTTCAAAATTAAACCCATGGAGTGGATGATTATGTGGAAAGTTTAGTCCAACAAATTCATCAAGTACATCCAAGAAAGGTAAAGAAAAGGTTTCTACTAGTAATAAAACATGGATAGGTTTTCAAGACATTGATGGATAATCAAGTGGTTTAGAAAAGAGCCTTGATGATGAACTTGGATTGCCCTTTGTGAAGATTGCATGAGTAAGAAAGACATATGCAAATGATACAACAAGGAAGAGTGACCCACGACCAAGAATATGAGTTCTACATGGCTTGTCATTGTGCTTACAAGACCAAGTTAATACAAGATGATGAACCTTCATGTTTTGAAGATGCAATTGGAAATGCAAATTGGGATAAAGCTATGGATGACGAGATGGATCCACTTTATGGAAATCAAACATTGAAGCTCGTTCCATTGCTGCAAGGAAAGAAACCCATGGCTACAAGTAGGTTTACAAGGTGGAGCATAATGTTCATCATAGCATAAGTAGGTATAGAGCACGATTGTTATCAGAAGGACATGAATAGAGATATGACATTGATTATGAAGAAACATTTAGCCACTTAGCTCAAAGGGCTAGTGTCAGAACACTTGTTGCATTGGCTATAGCAAAAGCATTGATTTTGCATTAGATGCATGTGAAGAATTCTTTCTTGCATGGCAAGGTGCAAAAAGAAGTATACATCAAATAGCCACAAGGAAATGAGGAGTCAAAGTTCCCAGAATATGTTTGCAAGTTGCATAGAGATTTTCACTAGCTTAAAGAAGCCCCTCCTACTTCACATGCAAGGATTGCTCATTATTTAAACACCATTAGAATTTCTATATGTGATACATATCACTTATTGTACGCAAGGAAGGGTGATAATGGAATCACAATTAAGGCTAGTTATGTTGAGGACTTGATTGTATGTAGTGATAATGAAGAAATCATTAAAGAGGTTAAGCAACTCCTTATGTTGGAATTTGAGATGAAAGACCTTGTGTGTTGTGCTATACATACAGAAATAGATATATAAAGACCTTGGTTTACACATACAAAAATATGTTTATAAATGTCACAAAGGAAATATGCCTTGAGTATGTGGCAAAGGTATGTAATGGCTAGCTATAAGCTAATTTCTATGACATTACATCAAAATTTGAAGTTGGATACTACATGAGGTAAAGCATTGGAAAATGCTATTATGTATAGAAAAATTTTGGGAAGTTTGATATATCTCATAATTATAACACCTAATCTAAGCTACACTATAGGGCTTCAAAGTCAATTCATAAAGGTTTCGAGGAAACCACATTTAGATGCTCTAAGATGCAGTCTATTTTATGTGAGTGCTACTTTGGATTATGCATTGTTTTATGAAGCCAATGTAGAATTTCAAGTTCATGGGTGCATGGATGCACATTGGGCTAGTATTGTTCTAGATAGAATATCTACTAGTGGCTTTCTATTCTCACTTGGGAGTGAAACTACTACATTGAGCAGTAAGAAGGAATCCATTGCTTCTTGGATGAGTACAAAGGATGAGTATAAAAGTGCTACAATGGTGTCATGCCAAGCATCATGGCTAAAGATGCTACTTGTAGATTTAAGCATGGGAGTTTAAAAGCCTATCATCATCTATTGTGATAATGTTAGCAACATCTAGCCGACGCCTATACCAACGTCCATCCCGGCGGCGAGTTTTAAACTTTCCACCAACCGGAGAGCAAAACTTCACATTTTTGCGCATGTTTGAATACTGTTGGTCTTCTGTCGAACTTGCACGCGTGAACCAAATTGCGACCTACATTGTCTTGTGCACACACACACACACAAAGATCTCTCTCTCTACACACACTCTCTCTCTCGGCTTAGATCTCACATCTTGATAAGTGCTGCACGTACTGTTAGCATTTGTGTTTCTCTTTGCTTTAGGTTTTATAATTTCTCTTTTCTTCAATTTTGCAGAAGTTCTTTGGCGTCGATTGTTTGGAATTGGACGATAGACGACCTACATTACGCTTTGACGACAACGATCCAAAAGAGGGGCATACTTGTAACTGATTATTTTATTCTCTATTGATAGAGAGAGAAGGAGAGAGAGAAAGAGAGAGAGAGAGAGAGAAAGAGAGAGAGAGAAGAGAAAGAGAGTGAGAGATAAAGAATAATGAAAGGAAGATAGAGATAGGAAAATAGAGCATACATACACACACATTTACACACATACATGTACACACATGCATACATACACAGATACATGTACACACATGCATGCTTACATACACACACCTATACACACATGCATGCTTACATACACACACACATATACACACATGCATGCATACACACACATATAAATTTACAGCATGCATACATACACACACATGCATACATACACACACATGCATACACACATACATACACACACATATATACACATATGCATACATACACATACACACACACATATACACACATACATACACACACACATATATACACACACACATATATACACACATATACATACATGCATGCATACATATACACACATGCATGCATACACACATATACACATATACACAGTTGCATACATACACACATGCATACACCCATACATACACACACATATATACACATATGCATACATACACATACACACACACATATACACACATACATATACACCCATATACATTCACACACACACACATACACACATGCATGTATACATACACACATATACACACATGCATACACCCATACATACACACACATATATACACATATGCATACATACACATACACACACACATATACACACATACATATATACACCCATATACATTCACACACACACATACACACATGCATGTATACATACACACATGCATGTATACATACACACACATACACATATACACACATGTATACACGCATACACATACACACACATGCATGCATACATACACACGTACACACACATGCACATACATGCATGCCTACATACACACACATACACATACACACACATGTATACACATGCATACATACACACGCACACATGTACACATGCATACATACACACACATATATACACACATGCATACATACACACATATAATCCTATTTTTATTTTGAAGCTTTTTTTACATCAATTATATAAAAATAGGATTAGGGTTTTTACGCTATTTACACATACATACACATACACATATAATATATAGATACATGTATATACACATGTATACAGAAATATACATATTTTAGGTTTAGATATTTAAGATTAGGGTTTTAGGGTTTAGGCATACATATCACTCAATTATATTTATATTAAGAAAAAATATAGAGAAAAATAAAAAAAATCTGAATATATAAATAAATATATATATATAATATGATAAGGGTTTTAGAATTAGGAGTTTAGATTTTGATAGGTATTTAAGTATTTAGGTTTTAAACTTTCATATTTAAGTCTAAGTCTTTCTGATAGGGTTTTAGGGTTTTAATACGTACATAACATATATACACAAACACACATATACATATAATACATACATACATGTAGATACACATATTTAAATGTTTAAGATTAGGGTTTTAGGGTTTTAACACCTACATAACATATATGCACACATACACATGCACATATAATACATATATACATGTATATACACATGTATATAGAAATATACATATTTTAGGTGTAGATCTTGAAGATTAGGGTTTTAGGGTTTAGACATACATATAACTCAATTATATTTATATTAAGGAAAAATATAGAGAAAAATAAGAAAAAAAATCTGAATATATAAATAAATATATATATAAAACATGATTAGGGTTTTAGGATTAGGGGTTTAGATTTTTATTGATGGTTAAGTATTTAGGTTTTAGTATTTCAGATTTAAGTCTAAATCTTTAAAATTTGGGTTTTAGGGTTCTAAAACCTACATAACATATATACACACATACACATGCACATATAATACATATATACATGTATATACACATGTATACTGAAATATACGTATTTAGGTATAGATCATATTTTAGGTATAGATCTTTAAGATTAGGGTTTTAGGGTTTAGACATACATATAACTCAATTATATTTATATTAAGGAAAAATATAGAGAAAAATAAGAAAAAAAATATGAATATATAAATAAATATATATATAAAATATGATTAGGGTTTTAGGATTAGGGGTTTAGATTTTTATTGGTGGTTAAGTATTTAGGTTTTAGTATTTCAGACTTAAGTCTAAATCTTTAAAGTTAGGGTTTTAGGGTTTTAACACTTACATAACATATATACACACATACACATACACATATAATACATATATACATGTAGATACACATGCATACAACAATATACATATTTTAGATCTAGAATTTTAAGATTAGGGTTTTAATTAAATATATATAATCAAATATATAAAATTAAATATATAAAAATAGGATTACCTAAGGAAAAAATCTGAATAAATAAATAAATATATATATAAAATAAGATAATTATATAAATAAATAAATATAAAAATAATTAGTGTTTTAACTAGTTTAATTAAATATATAAGTAAATATATAAAATTAAATATATAAAATTAAATATATAAAAATACGATTACATAAGGAAAAAATCTGAATATATAAATAAATATATATACAAAATAAGTTAATTATATAAATAAATAAATATAAAAAGAACAAGTGTTTTAAATAATTTAATTAAATATATATAATTAAATATATAAAATTAAATATATAAAACTATGATTACGTAATGAAAAAATTTGAATATATAGATAAATATGTATATAAAATAGGATAATTATATAGATAAATAAATATAAAAAGAACTAGTGCTCTAAAAAATATTAATTAAATATTTATAATTAAATATTTAAAAATAGGATTAAGTAAGGAAAAAATCTGAATATATAAATAATATATATATATATATATATATATATATATATATATATATATATATATATATATATATATATATATATATATATATATATATATATATATATATATATATATATATATATATATATATATATATATATATATATATATACGGTAGGATAATTATATAGATAATTATATGATAAGAACTAGTATTTTAGATAAATAAAGGAAATATATATGATTAAATATATAAAAATAGGTTTAAATTTAATCATTTTAAATAGAGTGAATATATATACAATACACAAACACACATACTTATACACCTATCTATATGCACATATATATACATTTGCACATATATATACATATACACATATTTAAGTTTTTTTAGGTATTGAAGTATTTAGGTTTAGTATTTCAGATTTAAGTCTTTAAGAGTTAGATTTTTAGGTTTAATAAAAAAACAAATGTTCTAAAATGTCCATATTGTAGCAGATGGCTTCTTTGGATCCTGAAGAGAGAATGGCATGTCCTTGCACACAGTGCAAGTATTAAATTTATCGCAAATGATGGATTTGTACTGCATATGTTAGAGAGCATGGATCCTTTGATAGGAGTCGATTGGAAAACCTACGTTATCATTCGCATGGTCCCCGAGGGGAGCAGATGGACCCAAACGACATTGCACCGGTAATCTCTCGTGGACAAAAGAGAGCAAAAAGGACTTAGACGTACAAGCAAGCACTAATAATATTACACAGAATGAACATATGGAAGAGATGCTTGAAGCATTTTATGAGATGGACGAAGATCATGATGTTGAAGAAGGTGTCGAGATGGACACAACAGAAATTCCACGATCAGAAGTTGATGAAGAATATGAAAACATGGGAAGATTAGCTCGTTTACCACTTTCAATGGAGCAAAGATATCTGTACTACGTGCTTCACTCGCGATGCTCAATCTGCAATCCATTTATGCATGGTCAGATAGTAGTGTCACTGAATTGTTCAGGTAAGTGGAGAACAAATTGGCTTTCATTGTTGTATCACAATAACTTCATTTACTTATATCATGTTAATTGCTTATTGCAGGCTTCTTAAAGATCAATTTTTGCCAGAGGGCAATGACATGCCTCCAACACGTGGAGATGCAAAAAAAAATTTTGGAGTCCATTGGAATGGATTATACTAAAATTCATGCTTGTCCAAATGATTGCATTCTCTTTCGCAATGAGTATGAGCATCTCCACGTACGTCCAATTGTAGGCGAAGCAATCCCCGCAAAGGTTCTTCGCCACTTTCCTATCATTCCACAAATTAAGAACATGTTTAGATGCAAATATATAGCTGCGTTAATGTCATGGCATACAAAGAGCAGGTCTATAGATAATGTAATGCGAGTGCCAGCTGACTCTGATGCTTGGAAGCACATAGATAGTAAGTGGCCAGAGTTTGCTAGTGAGCCTCGGTCATGTGAGGTCAGAGTGGATTTTGCACACCGCACGTGAGGTCATGTCCCATCGACGATCCGAGGCACGTGATGCATTCAGAGAAGGCTTACCAAAGCCTGTATGGTTAGATGCTGAGGAGTGGGACATGATTCGTGACGAGCAGCAGCACACTCCTGATCGATAACGCCAGCAGTGAAATGCCACAGCCACACATTTAGATACGATTGGAACGTCACATTTGGGCAGCGACGGATATGACACGATGCGTCATGAGTTTGTAAGTACCATTTCATTTATTGAATTTATTTGTGTTAAATTTCTCATGTGTGTTTCTCTAATCTTTTTATATTTGTTTCAGGAGCTGGCAATGGGTCCTCCTCCAACACGAACGGAGGAGTCTTACGGATATAGCCATGGGTTGACTGCACTACTGCAGGACTTGGAGGGACGCGGTGTGGTAGTTTCATGGGAGCATTTGTGATGAGGTAATTAATTTCTAAATTGGTTTTTACTTGTTGTTTGTAATTTTCATGTGAATTTATCTCATTCCATTAATGTTCTTTGTTGCAGGATTGTTGATATGGAACGTTCTTTGCATGTGTATGGCAGTAGAAGCCCAATATTTTGTATATGATTTTCATATGGCAATACATTACTTTCCCACATTTTGTTAAAGCGTCATATATGACAGTGGTTTGCCACACTCTTGTACATGCTTCTATATTGAAATATATAACTTCTTTTGTACATGGTTCATAGTTCATTCTGATTATTTCTTTTGTGTCCAATAATACTCTGTTTCATGAAATCATATTTCGGTTGTCATTCGAGTACACATCACAGGTACTCGGTTCTTTTTCAGCAGAGTGTATTGTCTTTTGTTAAGCAACATCATGGTAATGTTGTTGTAGCAAAAGACAAAACACTCTGCACAAAAAAAAATTTGCAGGTATGGTCGTCGGTATACGCGATGGTACTCCCAGTAGTGTCATCGGGAATAACCGTCGGTACACCCAGCAGGCGACGGTATAGGCGACAATATCTCCACTAGAAGCCTTGGTATCTGTGTCGGTATTACGGACGCAAATATCCATGCATATACCAACGCATATATGGACGCTCATACCGACGCTTTGGTACCGATGGGCAAACCGACCCTTACACCGACATCGCGGCAAATTAAGCCGCGTTCATTTTCCTCACTAAAAACCTCGGTATACCATCGATCTGTTGTAGTGTGTGTGTCTGTATGTGTGTGTGTGTGTGTTTGTATGTTTATATATATATATACATCTCTCTCTCTCTCGCTCTCTCTCTCTCTCTCGCTCTCTCTCTCTCTCTCTCTCTCTCTCTCTCTCTCTCTCTCTATATATATATATATATATATATATATATATATATATATATATATATATATGTGTGTGTGTGTGTGTGTGTGTGTACATATATATATATATATATATATATATATATATATATATATATATATATATATATATATATATATATATATATATATATATATATATATATACATATATTTATACACACACACACACACACATATATATATATATATATATATATATATATATATATATATATATATATATATATATATTTATTTATTTATATTTATATTTATATATAGATGGACATAGTAATGCTCATTCACTTATGATTGCAAGTATATATACATGAACAAAAAACGGTGTTATGTATGTATGGACTTATATATATGCACACACACACACATATATATATATATATATATATATATATATATATATATATATATATATATATATATATATATATATATATATATATATATATATATATATATATATATATATATATATATATATATATATATATATATACACACATGTATGTGTGTGTTTGTGTGTGTATGTGTGTGGAGTGTGTATGCATATGCATACATGTGAATGAATGTAAATAGGTGTTTCAATATACATACATACATGTATGTGTGTATGTATACATGTAGATATAGGTAGATGAGTATATATGCATGCATTTTCTTTTGCATGTATAGATAGACAAATGGATGCTTGTATAGATATTCTTTGTGATTACATACAAATAGATTCACGGGTCTCTTGTTCTCCTTGTATATATATATATATATATATATATATATATATATATATATATATATATATATATATACTTTGTAGGAATGTTGAGCACATGATCAAATTGGTGCGAGGATTGTGTTCGTATGCTCCAACACCATTTTTTATGATTTGTAGGAGGAGAATGAAGTGTGCAAGATTGTGGATGAGTATGCCATTTGCGACATCGATTGCTCTAGCGAAGAAGAATGTGGATCTTATTGGATGTATGTGGACTACCAAGCACTCAATAAGATTACCATCAAGCATGGATACCCCAATCCTAGAATAGAGGATATTCTTGATGCTCTAGGTAGATAAATTTTATATAGTAAAATAGATTTGAAGAGTTGCTATCACCAGATTAGATTTGAAGAGTGAGATGTACATAAAATAGATTTTTGGACCTACTTTGGGCATTATTAGTAGTTAATTATGCCATTTGGTTTGACTAATGCACTTGCTACTTTGATGATTTTAATGAGTGATACTTTATGTTTGTTGAATACTAAATTTATTGGGATTTTTTTAGATGAATTATTAGTGAATATTGTGTCTATACATGACCATTAGATTCATTTAAGGTTTAAATTAAAAAAGGTAAAGAAACATCAATTGTTTGTTAATCCACACAAAATTGATTATCTCTTCTAGAGATAAAGCATCTAACGCATGTGTTTCTGGATGATAGGGTCAAGATGGATCCAAAGAAGGTCTCAATTATATTAGCATGGCAAAATCTTCAAAATAGGGTAGCTTTGTTCATTCTTAGGACTCTCCAATGTTTATAAAAAAATTTATTTCATCTTTGTTCTTGATAGCAGCACCGAACATGAATTAGATTCACGGAAAAGTTTCATTTGTTGGTGCATAAAGCAAACATGCATGCTTGACTAATGCAAATTGGACTTCTCTTATATTTAAGCATAAATAAGAACCTATTGTAGCATGTTTTGTAGGTTTTGAAGATTAAATCCTTAGTTTATCTTAGTGAAAGATAAAGGTGATAAATGGAGAGAATCTTATGAGGCTAATCAGATCCAAAAGCCATGAATTAGTTTGAATTCAAACCCTAAAATCACCCCCTAAAAATTAGTATCACTTTGAGTTGAAATCTCCAACACTCATCAAATCAAAGGTGTATAAATGGACTATGCTTTGAGTCACACAATAAGTGAGATTAGAGCATCTCATCACACTCATATTGAGTGATCACTATACTACCTCCAAGCTAGAGTACACACTCTCGCTGTATCATATGTACATTACAAGTACATTTTATACTTAATTTTATCCTTTGTTTTTCTAGAGTACATTCAATAACTTTGTCATGTTTTTCGAGTCATTCTCTATGTGTGAGTACTCATTATCGAGTTCATCAATTTTATCATTATGTGCCACATCATAAAAATGGAGATCAACCAACTATAGTTCTTGGAGGAAACAAATCAACATCTAAGAAAGAGACAAAACATTGAGATTAAGTCCTCAACCAAGAAAGATAAGCAGAAATTCCCCATCGTGGAAGATAACCATGATAGTGATCAGTAATTGCCTCGACCTTGCCTAATCAAGAAGCATATTCCTATGTAGGGGTGGTCTCACAAAAAGGAAAACGCACAATGAGTTTCCTTGAAAGAGCCACCTCAAAGGATGACTTGTGGGCCAAGAACCATCTTCTTGAAAAAAAAAATGAAAATAAAACTAAAAGAGGGATAAGTCCTAAACCCAAGAAGATATTAGCCCTTGGAAATTATTATTGTCTCGTTTAACGCTAGGGGTCTGATCGAACCGTCTAGAGGGACAATAATTGCATGACTGCTTTGAGTAAAAATATGTTAACCATGAATCCATCTACTTACACGAGATCAAGATTGATGGTGAGGAGCTTCAAAAAAGACTAAGGATTATTTCTTCATCTGATATGTGGCTCTCCCAAAGAACCTAAGGGGAGCGGTGGTGTGGACCTAGATTTAAGATCATCTTTCCATGACTCCTTGGTGCAAAATGTGGTGGAACATTACCATCGATGGATAGAAACTTTGCTTAGAAACCCTCATCATTCCACCATCGTTTTGGTGTGCACCACAAATCAAGACATAGAGAGACTAGATACATGGGTGTAATTTTACTCCCTTCACTTGAGGGTCATCCTTTGTGGGGACTTCAACATGCTAGAATCCCTTTTAGGTAGATGGAAACAAAGAGGGTAGATCATTGATGGCTAGGAGAAAGTTGTCTAGGACCCAAAAAAGCTCCACCAAATGCGGTGGAGGTCAAAGACGATCATGATTTATCCTAGTCAAACCTTCAGTGGAGAATCAAATTAAAGGAATCCAAACTTGATAGATACTATCTTTCACAAAATATCATCAACTTTCTTGGCTCTCCTTCTTACTTTGAATGCAAAGACCTGCTTTAGCTCCTCTCCCTTCCTTTGCTCCAAAAAATGACTGCTTGGACCTAGATCAAGGATTTTTATTTGATTGATTTGAAGGCTTAGTGTTGGAAGATGGTGGTCAAGTAGTTTTAGTTTTGGCTTACCAAGACCCAAAGAGATCCAAAATATTTGATCCACAAGAGAAATCCAAAATATTTGACATCTAGAAGAGGAAGTAAACAAAGGCCAGGTTCAAACGCAAGTTAGGCTCCTCAAAATAAAAAACAAGCACAGATATGAAGAAGAAATCCGAAGAAAGTATCTCCAACTATACTTTAAAGAATGGCGAGCACACAAAGCTCATAAACCGATAAAATAAATGTTCAAATACTTGAAGAAAAATTAGAACAAGGAAGAGATTCCAAATGATTGACATTATGGCAGTGGAGGACAATTCAGTTGATGAGAATATGGAATTTCTTATTTGTCACTTCACTCAGTTTCAACGAATTTCTACTTTGATGTCTTCTCAAAGACGTGAGAGCATGGATACCATATGAACATCTAGACCAAGAAAATTACCCATGATTTGTGCTCCCTTCTTGAGTCCCCATCTTAGAAGCCGAGAGTGGGGAGGTTACTAAGTTCCTTCCAAATGGGAAAATTCTGGGTCTAGATGGTCTCATGAACAAGTTCTTCAAGATGTTTAGAAATGTTTTGGTGAGACCTCTCCATCTAGTCTAGAAGGAAGCCTTGTATTCTGGTGGTTTTCCCAAATTTCTCAATGAAGGTGTTATAAAATTGATTCACAAGAAAGATGTGAGAAATAATATTAAAAAAAAGAAACCAATCATGATGGTGCAAATGAGCTACAAGATCCTCATGAATGTCCTAGAAAATGGGATTATGGTTCATATTCAATGCTTTCTCAATGAGGATGAAGACTGCTTCATTAAAGGTCATCCCATCCTAGAGGCCATTATTGGCATGTGGGAAGGCCTTGATTTTGCTAAGGAGTCATCCCAAGTGATTCCTTTCATCAAGTTCAATTTTGATGAGGCCTACGATCACCTGGAGTGGGATTTCGTTATGGAGCTGTTGATGGATCTTGATTGTGGGCCTAGATTCGTCAAGATGATCTCTACACTTTTGGGTAACATTTCTATGCATATTAATACAAATTATCAATAATCATGTGCGATCAGATTAAAGAGATCTATTCGACAAGGATGCCCCTTGCTCCTCTTCTCTTTGCCATTGTCAATGATGGCCTTAGCTAATTGGCTAGCCATTAGACTTAGCTTGGAAAGATCAAGGGGTTATTGCTTCCCCACAACTAGAACCTAATGTTATTTAGACTCTTCACAAATGATATGAATGCATTTGTACAAAATGAAAGCACCAACATTGTGGCGTTCTTGAAATGCCTTAACACCTTGTGCATTGACCTTCGGCTCTAAGATAGCTTTCAAGGAAATAGCGATGCCCACCCTATAATTCTTAATCAAGCTCGGTTGCTTGGATCTCCCTAGGAGACATATTTTTAGGTTGTTGGGAATATTGACTATCTTTGATGTTTCTCTAGGAAAGAGCTAGAATTGGGTTCCTGCCAAACTTGAACATTAACTCACCTACTAGAAATGGATGCAACTCAAGTTGGCTGGGCATGCTATGGTGGTTAACACTCTCTTTCTTTGTCAATTATTTAATTTTTTGGATGTTGGAAACCAAAAACAAAGCATTATCGAAATTGCAAAGTTGTTGTGGAAACTTCCTTTGAACAAGGGATCCAAACAGAAGGGGTATGCCCAAGGTAAAATGAGACTTCTATATGACCCAAAAAGTTGATGACAACTTGGGTATTCTAGATATTGTAATGATTGCCAATAAAATGGCCATCAAGTGGATGATGAAACATTAGGAAATATATGAGCCTTGCATGGGCCTTGTAAGGATTCCTAATTTTTATGGGTTAAAATGCTTAATCTAGTGGATTAGGGAGGGACACAAAACCACCAGTGGTATTTTCAAATAAAATAGTATTTGGAGGCACCTTCATTCTCTACCTTTGGATCTGATTTCTTTGAGTCTATCTGGTCTTTGTTTTACCTCGAGTGTTTTCTCCATTCTGTGCCATTTCCTCCACTGAATTGAGAAATAGTATGCTAAGAATCACTCGTAGTGAATGAAGAGCATTGAACAATGGATGCGTTGAAGACCCAATGTTAACGTTCCTGTGGTATTTGTTTTGTGACTCAAAGGGGAAGTATAACCAATTCAAGACTTCGCAAAGGTCAGTAAGAGTTGAAATGGAGCTGTTGTCATGGAATGTTCTAGTATGATCTGTTTGCTTTTTAAGATACAGCATGAGGAGAGGAGACAACTGCGTTATAGTAGATCAGACAACAAGAATAGGTCACAGGAGAAGCACTACGAATGCTATTCTGCTTTATGCTGCATGCATAGATCTATATGAAACGTTTTTTGAAAGAGCCCCCTTGCGTAGATGGATTATATTCTCGGGAAAGCTGTTAAGTATCTATGTCTTGCAGACATGCAAAAGTTCATAGTAGTTTTTGTCTCTTGGCATATTATTTAGTGTGCATGTGGCCTTCCGACGTCAGCTTTGTCTGTCTCGCTCCCTTTTCTCAAAGTGATGTGCTATCGTTCTCTATGAAGAAGAATTCTTGTGCGGTTCATGTACATGGAACTGACATTTCTTGCGTATAGGAGTACTTTTTAAGCAGGGATAATACCTTTAAGCTAGCCACTGCCTACGTTCTAAAGTGAATCAGGGTCCCATTTGAGCTCCTATATAAAAGCACAAATTTTACGGTGGAAATGTTGGTTTTGCATTCAAAAAATAATCTCGGAATTTTTTAAACAAAAGAAGTCCTGCCGTGGTACTCAGAAAGAAACAACTTAGTTTCATTCACAATGGACCGCTGTTTCCTATATGTGTAAACAATTTTAAAACCGAGGTTTCCTGTATGAAGGCTGTTTTAAATGACAGAAGTGGGTTTGCTTACCTTCGTCTTAGATTAGTGAAGAAGAAGCTGGCCAACGTAAAGGAAGTTTGATCGTTGAGATTTACCTTTTTGGATTAACTTGATTTATTTGAAGTATAATGAAAAACGAGCACCCTTCGAGTTCGAGCGAGGAAGCAAGTTTAGAAACCTAATAACTAGTAAGATACAGAGCCCGAAGGCTTAGTAATGTCCGCACTCAAAAGAAATGGTCGTAAGACCAAATGAGATGACTGAATGCTTAAAAGTGAATGGTTTACAGATGGATTGAACCCCACCCCAACCTTGAAAGGCGAAGCGTGCAACCAGCTGAGCTAACATGCGCCGAAAGATACACCTTAGATGCTAAAATATATATAGAGCCTTTAATTCCTTTCAGTGAATCGTCATTTACATGGATTGGTTCATGTAAACATCAGAGAGATGTGATGTGTGTCATCAACAGTAATGGTATAAAAGGAGACACGATTAGCTCAAATGGTGGCAAAATCGATCATTTACATGATGTCTTTTGCTCATCGTGTAGAATACAGTGCTTCCTGCTATTCAAGTAGGTTACTGGACGAGAGAGAGAGAGAAGCTTTCTTTAATGCAACAAAAGCATACTCTGAAGGCAATGGTTCTTTCTCCAAAGAGCAGTCGCTTTTTAGGTGGGTGTTGGATCTTGCATACATGATGCAAGGCCCGAGGAGTCGCTCAACCCTGAACTGTTACACATTCAACGGTGAACATGCCAGTCGAATATTCTCCCACCGTCACAAAGCAAAGATATATAACTTTTTCACAGAAGTTTACACGTCTCTCGTATACAGGCGGGCATGTAGAACATATTCATTGTGGACCTGAAAGGTGACAATAATCCATTTTAGAGCTGCAACAAAGAGCAACGTTTTTTCAGAGCTGCAACAAAGAGCAATTTTTCTTTAAGGAGGTTCAGCAGGCGCCTTCTCCCACAAGCTTTAACTTTGAAATTTTAATTTTATAGGTTAATGGGCATAGTAGCCGCAGGACCCTCTGTACCTTACAAAGGAGAACTTAGATTGGGTTACGATAGATAGGCTGAGTTATAACTGGTTTAAACTAGCCAAAGCCATTACATATCCAACCTAGGGGTTGACCTTCGTACCTCTACATCAAGAGACCAAAGCTTTATCAAATCACATATGAGACGTGGATAGAACAAGAATTTTCCAAGCACTCAAAAGATTTTTCTTAGAAAGGAATCCAATAGGTGTCCATTTCGAAGCTGTTAGAAAGAATGAGAATGTTCCACCTACTCGGAAGATTTTCCTAATAAATAAATAGCTCTTCAAGAGGTGTCCATTCATCAAAGTTGTATGAAGGGATTGATAACATCACATACTCGCCGAGTCACAATTCTCTTAAGCGGAGATAGAAATGTGCGAAAATGTTTCTTCATGAAATCTAACAACACACCTTTTTGGAACTGGGTTTACATTTTTCCTTGAGGGCAGCTCTGCCCGTATCTCTAACCCATTTAAGTCTCGTATCTCTTACCTATTAAAGTTTCATATCTCTAGCCACTATCTCTAACCCTAGAGAATTTTGAAATTTGTTGATATAAGATCATCTTTTATCAACATGATCCACGAAAGAAAATTTCCACTCCGAATCTGTTCTCAAAATTATGCGTAGCTTAGGAAACCTTTTCTAAACGTTGATTTGTACATAGCCATGTCTCTTTTTACTTTTATTATGTTTATCGTCTCTTCGTTTTCTCTTCAGATATTTGACTCATTGCGACACTGCACCAAAGTATGTTGTTATTTTTTTGTATATATGAATGTGTGTCTATGTGTGTATCAATATGTCTATTTTGTGTTTATGTGTATGTATGTATGCATGTATGTGTGTGAGTGTTTGTGTATGTTTTGCATGTATGAATGTGTGTATGTATATATTTATGTATGTATGCACGTATGCATGTATGTATGTATGTGTGCATGTATCTATGTATATGGGAGAATAATTAAGTATGTATGTATGTATGTAATTAAGTAGGTAACTATGTAGGCATGTATCTATGTGTTTGTATGTACAGTTGCCTATAATTAAGTATGTAAGTGTATTCGTAAGTAAGTCACTAAGCATGTATGTAACTATTATGTATGTAACTAATCAAGTAAGTATATATGTATGTATGTGTGAAAGGAAGTAAGCATATATGTATGTATGTACGTATGTATGTATGTACATATGTATGTATGTATGTATGTATGTATCCATGCATGTATGTATATGTCTATATTTATGTGTGTATGCATATATGTATGCAAGTATGAATGTAAATATTTAAAGAAGTGTACATATGTATGTATGTATCTATGTGTGTGTGTGTTTATGTGTGTGTATGTATATGTATATATGTATGTATGTAATATATGTATGTATGTATGTATGTATACATGTGTGTGTGTATGTCTGTGAATGTATGTGTGTATGTCTCTTTGTATGTATGCATGTAAGTATGTATGTATATATGTAAATAGGTATTTATGTATGTAGGTATGTAACTAAATAGGTAAGTATGTATGTATGTATGTATGTATATATATATGTATATTTGTGTATGTATGTGTGTGTTTTCTATATATGTATGTAAGTATTCATTTAACTATGTAAATAAGTATGTACAAATGTATGTATGAGTCTTTATGTTTTTGTTTTATGTGTGTGTTTGTGTATGTGTGCATGTGTATTTATGTATGTATCTATGTATGTGAATCTAGGTGTGTATGAAAGTGTGTGTGTGTGTGTATGTGTGTAAGTATAAATGTTTTTTGTGTATGTATATACTTAAGCATGTATCATGTATCTAACTATGTATGTATGTATGTAGGTATTTAAATAAGTAAGTATATATGTATGTAATCAATGAATTAAGCAAGCATGTATATATGTATGTATGTATGTATGTATGTATGTATGTATGTATGTATGTATGTATGTATGTATGTGTGTATGCATGTGTGTATGTATATGTGTGTATCTATAAATGTATCTAATTATGTACACATGTATGCATATGTATGCATTTATGTGTGAGTATGCATATGAGTATGTTTGCATGTGTATGTATGTACGAATATATGTATACATGTGTCTGAATGTAATAAAGTAGTTCTATGATATAAGGTTCTGGATGGTTTTAAAAAATCTCAAATTGAACACCATTTGGTCACTTGTGTGTATGGCCAAAGATCTCCAGACTAGACTTAAGCATAAGTCTATGTGCTCTCTTAAACAAGTAAACCACTTAGCCTTGTGGTTAAGTCTCAAGGTTCTCAAGGAGGAGGTTTTGGGTTCAATCCCCATAGCGAGCATGGGGAGGTTCTTTTGGCTAACGAGCTCTAGAGCCCTCTAACTCAAGTTAATGTGAGCTAACTTGAGTTGAGTGAGGCTTAACTGAAGTGGCGAGTACACCAACTACTAATGGACTCTAGTGGAAGGTACTAATGTAGCGGTTGAGATCACTCCAACCACTAGTAGACTCTAGTGGAAGATACTAAAGGAGATTGCACATGCACTTGTGGACTCTAATTACCTTTGTGGTCCTCGTTGATTCAAGTAGCTATATATACAAGCATAAGGTTGGCAGGAGAGGTATCTCTCTAGCACATGTTTCTCGTAATTCTTATTTTCTTGCATTGGTATCAATGTTTTGAATCATTTGGGCCGGGATCCCACCATAGAGATTAAACATGTACTTCTAGTTTTCGAACATGACCATGTTCTTCCGGTTTTAGAGCATGAGGCTCAGGTGTTGCCTATGATTACTATATATAGCTTTATTTATAGGATAAAAATGTTTTTCAAGGGGAAAGAATGTAATAAAGTAATTCTATGATCTAAGGGTCTAGACAATTCAAACAGATCTGAAATCAGCCACGGTTTGGTCACGTGTGTGTGGCCAATGATCTGGAGACTATACTTAACCATAAGTTCATGTGTTGTGTTAATCAAGTAAGCCACTTAGCCTAGTGGTTAAGTATCAAGTTCTTGAAGTAGGAGGTCTTGGGTTCAATCCCCATGGGGAGCATGGGGAGACTCTTTTGCCCAAGGAGCTCTAACGCCTTGTAACTCAAGTTAAGGTGAGTTAACTTGAGTCCATTGAGACTTAACTCGACTGGTGAGTGAACCAACCACTAGTGGACTCTAGTGCAAGGTACTAAATTAGTGTTCGAGATCACTGCAACCACTAGTAGACTCTAATGGAACATAATAAAGGAGTGGAGGAGATTGCATATGCACTTGTGGACTCTAGTTACATTTGTGTTCCTTGTTGATTCGAGCAGTTATATATACAGACATAAGGTTGGGAGGAGAGTCATCTCTCTATAACATGGTGGTCGTAATTCTTAGTTTCTTGGAGTGAATGATTGTAATTATGTGTTTGTATGAATGTGTGTGCATGTATATATTTAATTATGTATGTATTTATGTAATTAAATAAGTAAGTATATATGTATGTGTGTAGATAGGTAAGTGAGTATGTATGTATGCATGTGTGTATATATGTATGTACATATGTATGTATGTATTTCTATATGTATGTATGTATGTATGTATGTACCTATGTATATGTGTTTATGAATTTGAATAAGAATATATTTATATAAATATGTACATATCTATGTAAGTAAGTTCGTATATAAGCAATTATGTGTCTATGCATGTCGATTAGTGACAAGGTAAGTACGTATTTATGCACATATGTAAGTATATATGTAATCAACTATGTATGTATGTTTATATGTAAGTAAGTAAGTAAGCACATAAGTTGGTAAAGAATGTATGCATCAAGCTAACTAAGTAATTATGTATGTCTCTGTGTATGTACTCTTGCTTTTAGTTTCACCCTCATTTTCACTCTCACCCTAACTCTCACTCTCACTCAGATTTTCACTAACTCATACTAACATGTGCATGTGTATATGTGTACTTTCTTCTTACTCTCCCTCTCTCTCCCTCGCATTCTGTAATGGGAGCGAGAGAGAAGAGAAAGAAGAGAGAGAAAACAAGAGAGACTAATCTTTTAATTCTGTGTGCTTGCTTGGCGAGAGTACGCCAAAATAGTATTGTGAGGGCATGCATCGAAAGAAATAGAGAGAGTTAACTACGCGAGTGCTTTGAGGGCAAGAGTATGTCAAGAGAGTGATATGAGGGTACGATTCAAAGGCTCGTGTATGCCAAGAGAGTGCTCTAGAGGTGAGAGTACACAAATAGACTTCTTTGAAGGTGAGTGAGTAAGAAGATTTTGCTCCTCGTGTTCGCACAAAGCTTTGTGTGACTTTTTTTTGCTTCTATAGCTCTTTCGAAATGAAAAATGGAGAGAATCGAGTGAGGGAAAATTTGTTTGTAGTTTCAATCCATGAGTAGCACTATCAGAACCCAGTTCGTAGTCTAATTTCCAACTCAATCGATATCAAAAGGGAACACACGAATAAAAAATGTATATAAATTGACAATCAATATCTCCATCTAGTAAATGGACTAATTGGACGTGCTTGGAGCTCAAAAATAGAAGCTTGCGTTCGATACATTTTGATGAATTTTGGATAGTTACATAGACGCACACATTTTCCTTCACATTCTCTTAAGGTGAATGGACTCAGATTTTATAGTAGCGAGACAACGAAAATAAGTCTCATGAGAAGCACTTATAGTATTCCAAATTATTCGGCATGCGTAGATCTATCTGAAACACTTGTTGGAAGATCTTCGTTGCATTTACGGATTATATACTTAGGAAATCTGCTAGTATCTATGTCTTGACGTCCAACAGTTCGTACTAGATTTTTTTATGTAGGAATAGCTTAGAGTGTGGATGTGTCCTTTCACAAATTATATTTAAATGGCTCTCTCTGAATGTCTTGCGCTATTGTCCTTGTGGGAAGAACTCTTCTCAGACTCATGTACATGGAAGTGACATTTCTGGCGTATAGGAGTACTTTAAAGGTAGGGCTCAGTCTTGTCCCTAAAAGAGCTATCAAAGTTAGGCTTCTCGCACATGATTACGGCTTTTTTGAAAACAATTTTAGATTAAAGAGAGGGGCAATGATCTGACATTCTTACAGAAGAAGCTTTGCGTATATGCATGCTACAGGAGGTATTACATTTGCTTTATGCGTGAGGAGCACCTCATAAGGACAAGAACATCTTGTCCATAGTCAATACATGTAGAAAAACAGATTTTGTAAAGCGAACCGAACTGGGGATTTCAGCTCACTACTTTCACTTCAACTACGCACTTTCACTTCTTCAGAAGTCGAGAATCTTCTAATATAAAATCTTCTTTTATTTATATGAACATGCTGTTGACATATAGGGTATGGAAAGGCGCATATAGTGAGTAATTTCTTTCATAGACCCTTGCAGAAAGCTTGCAATTGTTTGATCGTAGGAAAGCACGGATATCACGGAAACAATGATCTCTCTCTCTCTCTCTCTCTCTCTCTCTCTCTCTCTCTCTCTCTCTCTCTCTCTCTCTCAATATTCGAATTATGTAAATATTTAGGCAAGCATCAGAGGGGAGCAACCGTCGTCTCCGTATGAGATTTCCACTCGAAATCTTATGAGGAAGTGGGGAATATATAACGTTCATTGTCAATGTGAAGCTTACATATGGGGAAAACATTGGTCTACAATATCGTAAAAGTGACACAAACAGAGATGCGCAGTCGCAGAAGAGAGAGGGGGCATAGATATGAAAGAAACAGTGCTCTTTTATTCCAGAGTCTCTCTCTCTCTCTCTCTCTCTCTGTGCAGATGTATGATTCCTATGAGATAATAAGAGTACGCATGAAAGAACTGCGGGCGAGATCATTCGGGCAGAACTGCGGGCGAGATCATTCTCCCTGGATTTCAGTGAAACAGCATGTGGCCGACGTCATTGAAGTAGAAGGTTACGACAGAACCCAAATGCGGACTCGATCTGGAGTTGCAGTGAACTTAAAAGTATGAAGTCTTTTTTGTATTACAAATAAAGTCCTCAGATATACGTTAGTTGCTAAGATATCTGTAGAGTCTTTCATTCTTATATGTGCATCCTTATATGCATGGACTGGTTCATGTAAACATTAGAGAAATATCATGTGCTGCATCCAGAGTAATGGTATGAAAGGAAGTTGTAGTAGCTCAAAATGGTGGCAAACTCGTTAAGACTCTTCATGGTAGAAAACACAGTGTTCGTTGGTATTCGAGTAGCTTATTGGACGCGCCAGCGCGCCCACAGAGAGAGAGAGAGAGAGAGAGAGAGAGAGAGAGAGAGACTACTGTTTCATTGTCAAATATAACACCAGCCCCTTTTTAGTGAACCGAGTTTCATCGTCGATAAAATTTCTTTAAAAGCACTAAAAAGTTTTGATGGTCTCCAATCATTTCATTTGTGATCATAAATAAAGTTCATCTTTGATAAAAAGAAGAAAAAATATTCTGCTCCTAAAAATCCATCAAATGAGGGGACAAGGTATCACCTACCCCTTCTAATCCTCTCCAAGATTAACTAAAGTTGTGAAGGATGAAAAATTAAATACATCTAGCCTTTTATCCCTGAGCTATTTTACTTGTTTTTACATTCATTTTTTTTTCATGTGTATTATGTCACAATCTCAAAGACTAGTACGAATCCAACTACATGTTTCATTGATCACATCGAAAGTAAATCTTAACTTGGACAAATATAAATGTACCTCTTAATGTGCCCAACCAAGGACCGTTACGTGCGCAAACATCTACTTACGTTTTTTTTTTTTTTTTTTTTTATATATAAAGGAAGTTCGGCCTTAGCCTAATCTCCCGGACTTTAATTATAATAAAGAGAAAAAGTTACAAGTGAATGGGACTAGTGCCCATGGGACCCCCCAAATCCCACAATGCAGGGGAGGAGTATGGCAAGCTACAGGGCATTACAAATGAGGTGAATAACATTATCATCACCCTCATGTGGGACCCATTTGGGTTTTAACTTGTTGTTTTCAAGGAGATAAGTAGAGTGATGTCTAAACGGTGGCGATCTCTTGACTCGGGAGATTCTTTTACCAAGGAGAAACAAGGATTTCTCGATCGACCATTCCTTAGGAGTTTGGCCAAAATTGACAGCACAGCGCTCCCTCCAAATCTTCCAGAGAGCCTCACCTCTGATGGCATTCCACAGCCTCGATGAGCAATCGATCGCCTCACCCAACATCACTTGTCCAGTTGATTTGACTCGTGAGTCTCAATACTCGAGTCAAGTGATGCCAGATAACACGGGACTTGGGGCAGTCGAAGAACAGGTGAGCTAAATCTTCGATGCATATTTTAATGCTATTAATTTAGATCCGTTTGAGAGCATAAAATAAAGGAATTTCCAATAAAGGAACGGAACTTATTATATACGTGAATTCCAAGCCCAATGTAAAAGGATTCGAACCCATTTTTAGTAATTTGGGTAGTCATGAGGAGGATATCATCGTTCAAGCTTCAGTTATTTGGCTTATTAGATGAAGTAGTTTTTATGTGCATGCTAGCTTAGCGTTAGCATTCACCATTTTCACAGTTTTGACTATTCGATGCCATTTTTCCATGCACTTGGTTAGGTCAGCTCTTGGTTTGATACTTTAAGTGTGTTGAGTCAAGAAATTATCTGATTACACTCTTAAAGCATGATGTAACTAGCTAGTGCCATCAGGAAAGCTTTCTATCTTGAAGAGTTTGGTTGTGAGGTCTAGTAGAAACCTTTTGGAGTGATGTGGGAGTCAGCTGAAGGATAGTAGTCCTACGTTGTTTTTTTGTTGAATTCTAAGAACAAATTAGCATAGCATGATAGGCAAACATAAATATATGAAAAGAATAGTAGATTGAGCAAGATATAGATAGAGAAATAAAGAACTAAAATTCTCAAAATTGCCAAGAGAGTTGTAGCTACAAAGGTGGTGTTTTCCAACCCTCTGCTCCCAATATGGAAGTTAGATGGGAGATGTGAAAATGTTGATTGCAATAGATGTAGATTGATTCATAGAGAAATCAAAACTCTTAGATTTTAAAGAGATGTATCTAAAAATGTGGTCTAGTTTTCCATCCCTATGCTCTCATATATGGAGCTTACATGGCAATCTAAAGGGACTCTAGATGAATAGCTCAGTACTCCGTAATGGTTTGTAAAGCTTCACATAGGATATGCTTATATAGTTTTTTCTTATAATGGGAGTGGATATAGATAAATATACTTCATACAGGTAAAATAGTTAGAAAAATTTCATTTTCGAGGATATACCAATGAATAGAAGCTCTATTGTCTCGCACCTATACATGGAGGGTCTCATTCTCCTAGACTCCACAAAAAAGGATCAAGTTCTATGAGGAAACCACATATCACCACAAGGCCTTTGTTTTCACCTTGATGGCCTAAACATTTATGCCAGAAAGATCATCCATTACCATCAACATTCACACATAAACCTCATCTAAGTTGGAAGTTAGGGTTCCACAAATAGATAGGCTCTCAAATTGGCTTTTCCTCATAATGGGAACTCTGTACTATGGATCATTTGTGATTATTATATAGATTTAAAATGGAACAAAGAAAATAAAAGAAAATGGTTATAAAAAAGTTTAAATAAGCTGATGATCCAGTTAAAATGTGTTAGACCAACTGAGATAAAAATTCAAAAGAGAGGCAAACAGAAATCAAGTGGTTCATCCAGTAAAAATGTGTTAGAACAACTGAAATAAAAATTCAAAAGAGAGGCAAAACAGAAATCAAGTACTCCATCCATTATAACTTGAGAAGTTATCCTCCTTCCTTTCCAGGATTTTTTTTTTTTTTTTTTTTCATTTCGGGGGGGAGGGATGGTTGGGGGTGTGCAGTCAATCTACTATTGAGAAATTAGTTTTTGACAAATGATCCGTGAGGAATGGTCGCTTGCTTGAAGCTTCTGCCGTAGAAGACTCATTGGGTTTCATGTGACCTCAGGCGAGCTGACTGATGCATCTTTTATCCACCGAGCATCCATGTTAAAAAGGCGCCGAAATTTGCCAGACTGCCGAATCCCGATGATGGTGCTTCGGAGGAGGCTCTATACGGCAAGGCATGCTCTTGTTACGCTTCAATAGTAATGTGAGACAAATATGACGGTGTGTGTTTGTTAGCGTCCTATGAGTGAGATTGCTTTGCGCTGAAAGTGCATGCAACAAGCTTAGGAAGGTAGAGAAAAAGGGGGAAAGGAAACTGTCACTTCAAATTGCAACTTATCTTTCGACACAGACGGAACGAAAGAGAATGGCATACAATCTTATACGAAAATCATCATGAATCATGACTGTGTTTCGTTTCCTGGATGCAGTCTGACGCGAAGAGAGAGAGATGCTCAGCTGCGCATAGCTCTCGATATGACAAAGAGAAGACAAGAATCATAACAAACACACGAACATCTTCGTTATCGTTCGTCATATGCGCAATTCCTATCTCCATTGTCTATGAGAGAGATAAAGACTAGAACGACAAGAGGAGAAACATAACAACAGCTTCGTTACCTTTGTGTCAACTAGAGAGAGAGAGAGAGTATACGGAACTCGAGCAGTTCGTGATTCCGCTTTCGAGAACGGAAAGCGGACTAACGAAGCCTACCAAAGTTCATCGTTACCCTTACATTCAGTGCGCGTATGTGTCTGACACAGAGAGAGAGAGAGAGAGAGAGAGAGAGAGAGAAAGCCCCCAGGCTCTAAGAGAGTAGAAAATCCAGAACCCAGGTGCATGGAAAGCAGCTGAATTAGGGGACTAAAAAGCCATACGCAGAACTCTACAAAGGGAATCAGGCCATGGGCTCCAAGCCTCCATGTGATTCCACGATTGACATCCAAAGTCAACCAACTAATTATAAACAACAAAAGGAGCATTCCTTGCAAGTTGCAAATGTAGATGCTTGGAAATGCTGGGTATGAAAAGGCAGCGCTTCCCTGTTCGGCACTTCTGATAACGTCTGCACTTTACGTACCTTTTCCAGCGATGACAATGGAGAACTTGCTGTGGGGGAACAGCTTGAAACTGCAGTACGCAGACATGTGCATGTTATGACAACGAGCTGTTGCCTGTGTGGAGTACGTGCCACCGCTGAGGATTTGGTAATCAGGTCAACTAGCACTTTCTGTCTGTCATTTGCTGCAGCTCTGGACTCTTACGGCGGTGGCTATGTTCATAGTTTCTTGACAATCTCCTTAGTGCCCATTGCCTATCCTCAAGGTGACCGTTTCCAGCCAAATGCTATCATTTATCCCATTTTTTTACCTTCTCCAAATATTTTGTTTTCGCTATCCCCACCAAGGTGAGGAATAAAGAGCATTTTCAAATACACTGCTGATTTCTCCTTTTGTATGTTGTCCAACCTGGCCAGCATGCACCTAGAAACGGTGGGGTTACCTTCGTTTCCAAGGATCGTCAAACATAATTACTATTCTTACTTTTCAGAAAAGAAGAGTGTAATCTTAAACTTTCTCACCTCAGACGGGAATGGTTGAAAGTAGGATACAAGAAATCAGTGATGTAATCTAAAGGAGCACTGCTTAAAACGATGCTAAGATGGCATCAAATTTATTTACTTTTTATCCGAAAGGAAGTTAGCGGAGGCTTAATCTCTAATCTTCCATGCTTTAATTAATAAGAGAAAGGATATGCTTAACGGGATCATATAAAACTGACGCCAAGATGGGCATCAAATCTGTTTAAGGGAATCATATTATAGACATTTAATGATATGGGCATCATTTTACAACCATCTAAATGATATGCGCTACACAGTTGAAAGCTGAATTACTGGCCGCGACTTGATCAAAAGATGTCCCTACCAAAACGGGAAATGTGTGGCGTAACCATGGTCAAATGTGTAGTGGCTGTTTTGTCCACATATGCATGTGGCTTTCGTGTTCAAAGTATGAGTTGATAAGCGATCATCTTGTCCGCCGGTCATCAAACGGTAAAACCAGCATGTCGTGTCGACTCTCTAAAGCATTAATGTCGAAAGCTATTTTACGTGCATTACAAACATACTATAGACTATAGTGATCACCACGTACAGCTATCAGACAAGGCAAAACTCGCATGCCCATCTTAACCACATAAGTAAAAAGAAAAAAGAAAAAAAAAACAAGATGTGCCTCTGTCACTTTGTGCTAGAATTTACTTAAAAATGTTGCTTCATGCAGTCTTCAGAGCAATAGAGCCTGAAGTTTTAAGCATGTTGATGTTTTAAGCATGTCATAGTAGTCTATGTCTTGAAAATGTTGCCATGTTGACTAGAGTGTGTTCGTGCTGCCTTATACTACTCTCTTCTCGATGATGCTACATCCATCAGTCTATGATGTTCGAAATTATGAAGGCTCACTTGTACAATTGTTTTATCAATCAATTCAAGAAAGTTTAGAGCATGAAGGTTAGAGCAAGCTACCATAGTGACATACTCGTGCACCCTTCTACTAGCTCATTCTTTAAGAATGATGCTTCATACAAGGAACAAAGGAGTAGATATTAAAGATTGAGTTACTTTGGTATTGTGGATTGTGAATTCATTGTTTCCGTTTTCCCTCGAAGTTCAATCATGGACCTGCTTTTCCATCACATTTGAATTTTTGAACAAACAACAAAGAGACCAAGGAACCTCCCTATCCCCCGACTATTTAGGGGCTCAGGTCAAGAAGATCTTTGAGTCTTGAATCCTAGATCGTCACTCCAATGCCTAAAGAGTTACCACTACAGCATAGATACAAAGAGTTATCGTTTCCAATTGTTATTTATGATACAAAGAGTTATCGTTTCCAACAAACCATTTGCCGATTGCAAATGGTTTGTTGGTCTTAGATAGAATAACGTCTCTTTTTGGCTCCCAATTCTCGGTCGCATGAGAGTGGATTCTAAGAACCTCCAAAGGCTAAGAGACTCTAGAATAAAGGTCTTTGAATGTGAAAGCATGTCTTGCACCAATCTACATGGAATTCGATCAATTTTGAAGACATCAACCTAAATGATAGAGCTGAATCCGAAGATTGATGTCTTTAAAGACACACAATCGAGACTTGGGATGACTCTAAGTCTCACCTCATGTTGGGGCAAGAACACCCCTCATTGGAGGGTCTAAGTGGCATAATAGCAACAGATTGAAGACATCCTTAGAATCAAGAAGAACATGGGCTTCCATCATTCTCTCACCAAGAAGTGGTTGGAAATGGACTTGGATATCATGGGAGTTCAAGTTCAAGGATTTGTCACACCTACTTATTGATAATAGGAAAGAAATGTTAGTGTGGTAGATTTTGCATAGAGGGCTATGGACCAATGTCAAAGAGGGTAAAATGTATGCTATTCCATTGGATACCTTTTTGTCTCTTTTCCTACAAGAATTGTGTTATGGAATTGCCTCAAGAACGTGTTGATATATTTAGGTAGTGAGTTGAGTGAAGAACCACGACTACGAGGGTACTCTTTTTCCCTCTTTAGGAGGTGTTTTTCCCCGGGCTTGTATATGCACCTATAGCCCTATTGGGTTTCTTTTCTGTAAAGAGGGTGTTTTTCCCCCAGCTTGCATATAAACCTATAACAATAATGGGTTACTTATGTTTGTACATTCTAGTGGTAATTCATTTAGTATTATGTGTTGTGCTCCAAGCTTCTTCTTCTTCCTTGTGCTATTCTCGTGGTTCCACAAAGCTCGAACTCCAACAACTGGTATCATAGCAGGTCAGCGCTTCATCTTCGGTGTAGTCGACACCCCTCTCATCATAGTCCGAGAATCGCACAAAATTTGGTGAGCATACTCAAGGTGATTAGGAGATAAAAAACAACTTTGTTGTGTCGTGCCCAAATCAAGATCTGAGCTCCTATTGGCCTCCGAACGCAGTATCATGTCACTTGTGTAGGTAGTCCTTTTGTGCCAAAGAAATATACAAGGTTTGCTTCGCCAATATAAACTTCTCAAAGTCTATTAAAGGTTTAGTAGAACTCAATAGGGTGAATCTATTCAAATTTTTCATATATAATCATTTTTCTAATCACGGTATTCTAGTCAATGGCCATGGCTGAAAGTAGTGATGTATTCCATATGTTGGCTATGGAGGATAAGTTGGACGATACCAATTATCAATTATGGGCTTATATGATGCATCATGTATTGGTTGCAAAAGGACTATGGAATATTGTGCAGGGTGTTGAGAAACCTTCTATTACATCTGTCAACACAATTGCTCAAGGTGATGCAAAGGCCATTGAAGGTAATGATATTCTTCATGTTCCTGTTGGTGCAACCGTTCCTACTACACCTACTATAGAGCAAATTCATTGAGAGGGCAGATATGCTTAGGCACATCCATTGATAGCCTTTTCTATCAAACGTGCCATTATTTCTCACATTCCCTCTTGTAGAACGGCTAATGATGCTTGGGATATACTTGCCACTTTATAGCAAGCAAGGAATGAGGCTCGTGTTGCTTACCTCCAAAATAGTTGGAGAGTGAGCACATGAATGCAGGAGATTCCATGGATAGTTTTCTGACAAAGATCAAAGATTTGAAGGAACACTTGATGTCTACTGATGAAGTCTTGCCTAATAGTTCACTTGTACAGACTATTTTGAATGGTCTTCTAGATTCATATTAGAGTATTGCTTATACCCTTTGTTTGATGATGAACAAAAACCCAAATGCCTTAACATTTGAGGAGTTAGAATTTGTTCTACTGCATGAAGATCACTCTAGGCCAAATAGCTCCATTATGCATGTTGTAGATCAAGCTTTCCTAGCTCGTGAGAATGGAAAAGGTAGATGGAGCTCTTCTACTAGTAAGTATAAACCTTACAATTTTGCACAATCAAAGAAGGATGAGAGAGATGAAAAGAAACTAGAAACTCAGAATTTGTTTTGCAAATATTGTAAAGGAAATGACCATGTCATAAAGAGTCGTCCAAAACTGGCTACTAAAGAGGCAAGGAAGAAAGAGGCCAGAAGTTTGTTGTAGAGGCCTCTTCACCCAAAAGAGAGTCTGCTAATCTTGTGCAAAAGAATGGGAATTTACCACTGTTTGCAATTATGACCCATCTTCTGTAGATTCAGATGTTTGGTACTTTGATAGTGGGGAAACAAAACATATTACCTCGCAGGCCGTTTCTTCACTTCACTCTAGCATGCCCCAATAGGGAGTACCTTCACATGTGGCAACAACTCCTCTTATCCTTTTATGGAATTGGGTAAGATCAGTCTGACTACTATTGATGGTAGTTCTTTTACATTCTTTGATGCTTTCTTTGTGTCACAGATCAAGAAGAATTTGTTATCAATTTCAGCTTTAGTGAAGACTAGACTGATTGTGAAATTTGTTGATGAAAAATTTACAGTTCATGATCCCTCAAATGATGATATCATTATTGCTTCAGGCATTTTATTTCTGAGGCTATCTAAGCTCATAGGCTATGAAAAATCTATGAATGATTGAGCTTGTGTAGTATGTTATTCTTAGGCTATGACAGATGCAAAGCTTTGGCATGCACACTTTGGTCATTTGAAATTTTCTAGTTTACTACACCTCCAAAAATCTGAAATGGTGTCCTCTGTGCCCAAACTTGAGGGACCTCGTAAACATGTCTATGAAGGATTTGTTTTGGGCAAAATGCAGCATTCATCATTCCCAAAAGATGGTTCACTTCGAGATATTTAGAAATTGCAACTTGTTCACAACGATGTGTATGGTCCTATGGAGATACCCTCTTTTGGAAACTCTCTTTACTTCGTTACTTTCGTTGATGATTTTTCCATGCATGCATGGGTATATCCATTGAAAGCAAAGTCTGAAGTGTTTATGTGCATCAAACACTTTTTGGTTTTGTCTAAAAACATGTGAGCATGTAAAATGGGCATTCTTTGTTTTGATCGAGGGGGGGAATATATGCATTAGGGCGAAAAACGGCCCAAAAAGGGCCGTGTAAGGATTTCAATTAGTTGTGCTTAATCGGGATTAAAGTTGTCAAATCCTTTAAGAAATTCCGTGTAAGTTCATTTAAAACGTATCTTATGCAAATTTTGAAGAGAGAGAAACTCGTATCATATAATCATGAAAAGTTTGTGTGATATCTTACGCCTCGAAGTTTGTGTGATATCTTACGCCTCAAAAGTTGAATTTTCCTCTTGTTCATGGACCTATATAATGTGTGCAAGCCTGTTTCTCCCTTTCATGTCATTTTAGACACTTGCTGGTCATTTTTCATAGCAGACCATGGAGAGCGTTAACCCAAATACTCTCCCTGAGCTTTCAAACATTCGAAATCATTGTAAAAAGTTCCATATCAACATTGCAGTTAGTCAGGAGTATGCGACGACAAGAAACGTATTTCGAAGGGCTCTTCATCCTCTTGAAGTGGATGGATTGCGAAAGGAAGGCAAGAAACATATCGACATATGGACAGATGGATCTGTTTATCCAATTGATCCACAAACTGGAAGGTACCCCCCTTTTCATAATCTTCATGATCTGATTAGATTTGTGGGAGATGGTGAGGATGGTTTACGAGGCTATTGTTCAAGGCTCTGGGATATTTCAAGGAATTATGTACAATACATAAACTATTTACAAAACACACTACACCAGAAGAATTTACATATGAGAGAGCTAGAAAACAAATTATCCACTTTATCTTCTCAGTTAGAGTCTTTTAAAAAAATGAAAGAAACTCCTATAGGTTTGAGAATGCGGTCAAAACGAGTAAAACCTTTTTTAGATTTGACTGAAAAATCTGGCCAGAAAAAGAAAAGAATGAAAATTGTTAGAGATCATGTGACAAATGTGTTAGGTTTCAATATGTCGAGCTGTTTTGAGCGCATACATTTCTGTAATGAAATTTTGAGTCAAAATGATGTTTTAAGACTATTGAAACTAAATGAAAATACATACTTGAAACGCTTTGTTTTTCAAAAACTCATGACAGAAATGAATCTTTTACTAGAACCATCTCAAATTCAAAATATTTGTGATAGTGTCGGAGTGAGTAGGAAAGGTTATAGAGCAATTTCAAAAGTTTGGTGTGAATTTTTAAAATTTAACAAAGTTAGAAATTTTGGATTGCCTAGACCCCATCATGTAGGAAAGTTTTGGCTCTGCTTGAATAAGAAGATCACATCAGTATTTGGTGAATATAAACATATTCACGGTAACATGCCTTACGAAGTAGGAAAACAAAAGTTACATTTCACTTACAATGCATTTAACAACATATGGATAGATGTTATAAAACTTCAAACATACATGGTTCAGTTCTATAATATAAAAGAGCATGAATGTTCTGGTCTATTGAAATTTGTAATCAAACTTGATGAAGCTGAGCTTAAAAAACATCAAAAGATGGAGAGAATAAGCATTGCACTGATGAACAAAGCTTTGGACTATAGCCTTGGGAAATTGGATACTCCATCTCTCAAAGTACAATCAGAAATGGAGTTATGGTGGGTTGGCTGTGCTCAAGTTCCATCTGAGAGCCATAAAACACTTAAATGGTTATTCTCACAGACAAAAATTCCAAATGTTATCCAAGGGCATCATGCAGGAGAATTGTTGAATGTCAAAGACTACGGAAACTTTCAAGTTGAGTGGCATTTGAGTGGAGACCTAAAGACACTCAAATGCATGTTTGGTATAAGTGGGGGAGCAAATTCTAAATACCCTTGCTTGTACTGCATGCAAAGCCTAGGCACAAATGGATGGATTACTAGAGCTGAGGGTGAAGAGGCTCCTTCTAGACAAAATGTTATTCTTCGTAACTACTCATCTTCTTCAATGATTTGGGATCCCATACTTCCAATAGCATTGACAAATGTACACATATGTACACTACATGCAGAGTTAAGAATCATTGACAAGTTGGTCCGTCTTCACTTGGATTATGCATATTCTATCAAGCCTACAACTCTTGCAGATGAATGCATAAAAAAATGTGAATGTCTTCTTTCAGAAATGGGGTTTCATGGTGGTGATGTTCATCTAAGAAAAGATCCAAAGCTTTCACAAAATACAGGTGATGTTTTACAGGATGTCTCAATGGGAGGTGCAAAAGCAAGGAGATTCTTCAGCAACCATGATGGCAAACAACTTAATGCCATGTGGAATTCATGGAAAACATTTTGTGAGGTCACGACTAATGTAAAAAGCAAACCAGAAATAGCAAAAAAGAGAATGGAGGTGTGGGTCAAACTAGATAATCTTTTAAAGATCATGAGGCAGCAGGTAACATCAAAAAGTTATGTGATAGATTTCAGAAAGGCGACCACAGAGCTTATAGAAACCATCATAGAGGCATGGGGTGCCAAAGACATAACATACTACTTGGTGAGCTCCAAAGATATTTTATTCAATTTATTTATTTTTAATTGAAATAAAGATCTAATGAAATTCTTCTGCTTTCCAGCATATTCTTCTTGTGCATGGTGCATTCTTTGCAGAAAAAGAACCACTTGCCATGTGGAACACCCAAGCCATGGAAAAATCTCATTATCAAGCAAGGACAAGCTTCTTTAGGTGTACAAGGAAAGGAGGAGGAGTAACAAAGAGCAATGCCTTCAGAGAGCTCTTTGATTGGTTCTTTAGAAGACAATTACAAAGGACCTCATGCCAAATATAATCAGAAGGATATGGCTATCTCCAGACAAATCATGTATCAATATCACAAATTGAAAAAGACCACATTTCAAATAGAGCTTTAATATTTGCAATGTCTTTTATTTCTTTGAGAAATAAAAGATGTCATGTATGTACATTTCATGATGTATTATGCTTTGAAAAGAAATATGTCTACTACCATCAGATGACTTTGACCAGAGAATCAATAACAATTACACCAAAAAAATTTGCAATGTCTTATATCACATTGGGCAATTTCTGTATATGTACATTTGTTGAGATATAGAATTTGAAAAAATCAAGTCATTCCTTGAGCCTTTTGAAAGAGCTTGGCTCTGGCAAATCACCTCTATATCTCAGGAACTCTTTTCTCCTATATCCAGCAATGCTTTTTAAATCTGACACCCCTGCAGCCATTGCATAGCTTGAATAACAAAGAAAGTACCCTGCCCTTGAAGCATTGATTCTAGGGGCATATCCAAAAATTTTGAATGCAGTTGCTCTTTCAAGCAGTAAAACTCTGAAAGCATTAAAGGGTATTGGAGTAAAACCCATGTATTTTGATAGAGTCCTCAAGCAGAACAATCCAAAGTCTGGCTCCTCACTATAGTGCTTGTGAATAACACAAAAAGTGGCTGGGTTCAACTTTGGAAGATAGTGGATAATAGAATGAATATCCACCTTTGCTTTTCCTTTCTCTTCTAAGGCTTTTCTTGTTCCCTTGCCCCTGCCAAGGTAATTGTCTTCATCCAATAAAGTTAACTGTGATAAAAATGAAAAACATGGTTAGATGAAGTGCAAGCACACTTAAGGAAACATGTGAAGTAACTTGAAACTATTAGAAAGAAAAGCAAGAGACACGACTGATGCAAGCGATAAGGGTCTTCAGAGAAATTCAGATTGTCGTTATCGCTTGCATCGGTCGTCATCAATATCTATTTGCAAACTGCCTAGAAACATCTAATGTTTGATAAATGAGGGGAATTCCCACAAGCAAGACATGTATAATCATTGCTGCATGCAACTCCTAGACACGACCGATACAAGCGATAAGGCCCAGCGGAAAATATCCGATGGGCCTAATCGCTTGCATCGGTCGTGATCCATTTCTGACACTTGGAATGGAGAACTTGGACAAATCTGATACAAGAAAGAGATTTTGCATTGGTCCCATCTCATATCCTTAACCTAAAGATCTTGAGAACATAGTTAACTGTATACCTTGATGTCATCTTCCTAAAGTCCAAACACGACCGATGCAAGCGATGAGGCCCAACGGAAAATATCCGATGGGCCTAATCGCTTGCATCGGTCGTGATCCATTTCTGACACTTCGAATGGAGAACTTGGACAAATCTGATACAAGAAAGAGATTTTGCATTGGTCCCATCGCATATCCTTAACCTAAAGTTCTTGAGAACATAGTTAACTGTATACCTTGACGTCATCTTCCTAAAGTCCAAACACGACCGATGCAAGCGTTGAGGCCCAGCGGAAAATATCCGATGGGTCTAATCGCTTGCATCGGTCGTGATCCATTTATGACACTTTGAATGGAGAACTTGGACAAATCTGATACAAGAAAGAGATTTTGCATTGGTCCCATCTCAAATCCTTAACCTAAAGTTCTTGAGAATATAGTTAACTGCATACCTTGACATCATCTTCCTAAAGTCCAAACACGACCGATGCAAGCGATGAGGATCGATGGAAAATATCTGATGGGCCTTGTCGCTTGCATCGGTCGTGATCGACTTCTGACACTTCTAATGGAGAACTTGGACAAACTGACACAAGATAGAGATTTTGCATCAAGCCCATCTCATCTCCTTTTCCTTTAAATCATGAGAATATAATTTACTACATACTTGACCTCATCTTCCTCTTCAAGTCCGAACACGACCGATGCAAGCGATAAGGCCCAACGGAGATTATCCGTTAGGTTGTATCGCTTGCATCGGTCGTGGTCATTTTCTCACTTAAAAATAGAGATCTCGGACAAAAACTTTAATTGATAGAATATATCAAACAACATACCTTGACCTCATCTTCCTCCTCAATGAGCTCTTTTGAGTCAATACAAATTGTTCCTTTGTCCTCAGCGACATCCAAGAATGAATAGCCACGTCCAAACAAGTATATTCCAAGTTGCTTCTGATGCTCATCAAACTCTTCATCAGCAAGTTTTGGCTTCTCTGAGATAGCTTTCTCAAAGCATTTTGAAAGAGCTTGTGATGAATCTTTGAATTCTTCATTAGACAAATCCAAATCAAGACGCAAAAGTTCCTCTCTTCTTTCTCCTTTCTTATTGATGAATCTCCTTGCAACTTCTTCTGCCTCAGCTATAGCTGCAAGACAGTAGTCCTCCCTTAGATTGAAAAGTTCCTGAATGTAAAATAGAGGTATGAACTCTTTCCCAGAGATAAAGTAAAAAGGTAGATTTGGGAGAAGTAGGGACTTCTCAGACACTTGAACTTCTTCACTTGGCTCCCTTATTGCAGTCTCTGCTTTAAAAGTGGCCACATCAAAATCTTTGACCTGCTCTTCTTCTGCTTGGAGATTGATCTCCTCAACAATCTCCATGACACCTTTTAGTTTTTGAGCTAGCCTCAAGTGCCAGCTCTAAGCAAGGCTCGTCTTCATCATGAACATTTTCCTCCCTTTCAACTAAGATATGATCAAGCCATATCAAGAAAGCAATGTTTAAAGGGAGCAAGCAGCAGTCCTTTTCATGCTGTGGGCATAAATCAAGCTTCCCTGGCAAAGGGGATATCCTTCTGCATTTTCTTGTGATTTTAGCCCTATCTATTGGATCCTTCCCAAAGATGTGAGGATGGACATAGGTTTTCTGAGAAATAGAAAGGATCCTCCCATCGACCAACCCCAAGAAAATCTCCCACTCATCCTTAAGAAAACTTTTCGAGTTCTCTAAGAGTTTTTCAACATCAATTTCGGGGTTGAATATGGTCATTGCATCAGGAAAATAATCTACACTTAAACCCTCTTGAACCATGAAATCAAGAAGTTTCTCTGATGGAGAGACACTAAGGATCTCATTCATTACCTCCATCTAAGCTACAGCTTCTCTTGTATGTCTATTAGGAGAACACAACCGATGCAAGCGACTAGAGCGAGTCAACGTAGGTCAAACGGCGAAAATCGCTTGTATCGGTCGTGTCGGCGACGAAAGAAAAATACACATGTAGGTGAGAAATTCTCTGAAGGTTGAAAGTTTGAGTTTGTGAAGAAATAGGTATTTATAGGCGAGGAGGGAAGAAACGGTCGAATGAGGTGGACCAATCACAGAGTGCCATGTGGCAACGTGTACGTTGCCCGATGCAACGGATAGATGACGTGGATCAATCAAATCATGCCACGTGGCAAAAGACGTTGGAATTCGCAACGGGTATCTGACGTGGACCAATCGGGGCATGCCACGTGGCACAACGGTCAACTCAGTTTTGGGACCTATTTAAGCTTCCCTATTCATTTGCTTTTTTTTTTTTTGTCAACACTTGCCAAGCGTGGAGGTTCCATTGCCACCAAGTTTTTTGGCTACTTCACAATTTCTATAGAGAGCGCTCTCTCCATAAGGTAATGTGGACACGACCGATGCAAGCGATTAGGGACATCCGAGATTTTTGGATAACCCGAATCGCTTGGATCGGTCATGTTTTTTAAATAGCATCGTCCTTGATCATACCTTGCAAATTTTGGTTTCTTTTGTGTTGCTTGAGTATAACGCATTGTTACCTTTATTTTAACTTCTATTTATTGAAATATGATGATGAATTCAGGGACGACCGATGCAAGCGATGAGTGACATCCGGGCATTTACGGATGACTCTTATCGCTTGGATCGGTCGTGTCTCTAGTGAGGAGGGAAGAAACGGTCGAATGAGGTGGACCAATCATAGAGTGCCACGTGGTAAAGTGTACGTTCCCCGATGCAACGGATAGATGATGTGGATCAATCAAATCATGCCACGTGGCAAAAGACGTTGGAATTCGCAACGGGTATCTGACGTGGACCAATCGGAGCATGCCACGTCGCACAATGATCAACTCAGTTTGGGGACCTATTTAAGCTTGCCTATTCATTTCCTTCATTTTTTTCTATCAACACTTGCCAAGCGTCGAGGTTCCATTGCCACCATGTTTTTAGCCTACTTCACAATTTCTATAGAGAGCGCTCTCTACGTAAGGTAATGTGGACACGACCGATGCAAGCGATTAGGGACATCCGAGATTTTTGGATAACCCTAATCGCTTGGATCGGTCATGTTTTTTAATATCATCGAGTCCTTGATCATAGCTTGCAAATTTTGGTTTCCTTTGCTATGCTTGAGTATAACGCATTGTTACCTTTATTTTAACTACTATTTATTGAAATATGATGATGAATTCAGGGACGAACGATGCAAGCGATGAGGGACGTCCGGGCATTTACGGATAACTCTTATCGCTTGGATCGGTCGTGTCTCTTACAGTGGAACGAGTCATTGATTATAGTTTTCCAATTATCTTTTTCTTAGTGGTAATTGAGTATTTTGCATTGTAAGATATATTTTATTGATATTTCATGATAAATTTAAAGACGACCGATGCAAGCAATCAGGGACATACGAGCATTTCCGGATGACTGCTATCGCTTGCATCGGTCGTGCCTCTGATAGTGGAAAGAGTCATTCATTATAGTTTTCCAATTATCGTTTTCTTAGTGATAATTGAGTATTTTGAATTGTAAGATATATTTCATTGATATTTGATGATAAATTTGAAGACGACCGATGCAAGCGATCAGGGACATCCGGGCATTTCCGGATGACTACTATCGCTTGCATCGGTCGTGCCTCTGATAGTGGAAAGAGTCATTGATTATAGTTTTCCAATTATCTTTATCTTAGTGATAATTGAGTATTTTGCATTGTAAGATATTATTTATTGATATTTGATGATTAATTTAAAGACGACCGATGCAAGCGATCAGGGACATCCGGGCATTTCCGGATGACTGTTATCGCTTGCATCGGTCGTGCCTCTGATAGTGGAAAGAGTCATTGATCATAGCTTTTAGAGAGTAAGTTTTGACAGTGGAATATTCCACTTTTCCTAATTCCTTGCCTAAAGATTGATTTTTTGCAGAGTATGGCTAGAACCAAAAAGACAGCAAGGAAGTTGTATCTTGAGGGTCAGGACAAGAATGCCCAAGGGGAAAATGTCCAGGAGCAAAATTCCCAGAAGGTTCAAGCCAATGTGCCAGACAAGCCTTCAAAAAAAAGGGTCAACTACCATGTTAAGTGTTTGAGGGAAATTAGAAGAGCCCAAAAGTCTGTGGGATTGTTGATCCCAAGACTTCCATTTATGAGAGTTGTCAAGCAGATCTCAGCCAACCTCTGTTCTTTGATGAAGACCTCATCCTTTGTCAATTTGAGGTGGCAAACTCAAGCACTGCTATGCCTGCAAGAAGCTGCAGAGGACTTTGTTATTGATTTCATGAATGATGCCTACTTATGTGCTGCTCATTCTCATAGGGTAACTTTAATGGCGAAGGATTATGTTATTGTTTCAAGAATAAGATATAAGTTTGATAAAGCTCTAGTTCCTATTGGTCACCACGACAAAAAATTCTTCGATATTTTAAATATACCTCCAGCTCGAGCACCTAAAACAACAGTTGTCATTGAAGAGATCAACGCTCAAGTCACTCATGATCATGAGACTAGAACTGCAGCAAATAGTGAGGAGGAGAGGAAAAAGCAGGGATTATTTACAGAGGAAAGTGCCATCTTAACCCAGATTCAAAAGTTACAGAAAGCAAATAAAGAGCTCCTCAAGAAAGGAGATGGGCAGGTTATAGTTAATGTTGCAATGCCATGGCAAAGTGAATTGTTTCTTGACATTAGACCTGAAGATAACAAAATGTTGAGGGAGCTTCATCTTGAAATATCAGATAGTGTGGTCAACATTTCACTCAGGTATATCTAGAGGCCTTAAAATGCTTTTGTTTTGCATAATTTTCTAGTTCCTTAACTGCATTTCTATTTCTTGATTTGTAGGGTTCTTCTTCAACAATGTGAGGAAGCGGTTCAAAGAAACGTATTTATTTTAGATCCTCTGGTGACACAATGTTTTTTACATAAACATGGAGATGCCAAGTCCTTTCTACGGGGTTTTACAGAAGAAGTAGAATGTGTAATTTACCCATATATTGAAAAGTAAGTATTCATCTTCATTTTGGAAACATATTTGTTTCATTTAAGAAAGTATATTTACATGCAACTCATTGAGAGGGGCCATTGGAGTTTGATTATTGTGGACTTCAATGCATATCAAGCTCTTTTCCTCAATTCTCTTCCATCACAGCATGGGAATTGCAAAGTGTAAGTTACTATACATTTTGTTGTTCTCTATTTTAAAGCCATGCCCCGTTTTGATTTTCACTTTACAATGCAGTGCTGCAAAGCTTCTCAAGATGCATATTGATCAGAATTTTCTAGGAATAGCTAAAATGAATGAACAAAAGCAATTTGGATACACCCAAATTCATGTGCCATTGCAGAGAGACTCAACATCATGTGGCTGGAGAGTGATTGCAAATGCTGTAAGATTCTTGGAAAGAAGGTTCTACAGTCCTGGATTGAATTTATCAGACTACCCAGATGCATGGATCATCTTGATCAGAGAGAGAGCAATAAATAGTATCATGAAACATGCAATCTGCCCACATGATCCAGACTCACCTCCACCCCCTCCACCTGATAAAAAACAGTCTGAAGATAAAAAGAAAGGGCTTCCTCTTCACTCACCACTAAAGCATATGAACAACATAAAGAGTCAAGCTGAAAGCTCCAAAAAGGGACAGAAGCAACAGAGAAAGCAAGGGCTCTAAAAAGGATAGAAAGGGTTAAATCAATTTTTGAGTCTTAGATTGAAATCAATTGTAAAGCCAACCGAGGTTGGAATATTTATTTTTTAACAAATTGTATGTAGTTATGCCAATCTTCATCTGGAAGATGGTCACAGTTGTATTGAACCTCTTGAGAGTTTGACAAAAGTTCATTGGATGGTCCAATTAAATTTATTAATGTCACAATTATGAATGCATTGTGGGTTTTTTACTTCATTCTTGTTGGAAAGTGTTTAAATTCGAGAAGTTACAGAAGGACATAAAGAATTAAGAGGACACGACCGATACAAGTGATACGGGGAATCGGAGAATCTTGGATTGCCCCTATCGCTTGCATCGGTCATATTATCCATTTCATCGCTGTTGCTAGTTTTTATACTCGTGAGTCAAATCTTTACGCAAGGTCACTTCTTGAAGTCTCCCGCGGTAGTTTGCTAACACGACCGATGTAAGCGAAAAGGGCCATCCGACAATTTCAGATTGCACTAGTCGCTTGCATCGGTCGTCTTCACTTATCTCGTCTCCTCTGCTTTATGCCTTGAGACATGCTCTTCTAATATTGAAATACCAAACCTTGGATTGGAATTTGCACCAAGTTCTCCACTCTCTCTTATATTACTTGGTAGTTTGCATTTGTACCATGATAATTTCTCTCGCGGTAGTTTGCTAACACGACCGATGTAAGCGATAAGGGCCATCCGACAATTTCAGATTGCCCTAGTCGCTTGCATCGGTCGTCTTCACTTATCTCGTCTCCTCTGCTTTATGCCTTAAGACATGCTCTTCTAATATTGAAATACCAAACCTTGGATTGGAATTTGCACCAAGTTCTCCACACTCTCTTATATTACTTGGTAGTTTGCGTTTGTACCATGATAATTTCTCTCGCGGTAGTTTGCTAACACGACCGATGTAAGCGATAAGGGCCATCCGACAAATTCAGATTGCACTAGTCGCTTGCATCGGTCGTCTTCACTTATCTCGTCTCCTCTGCTTTATGCCTTAAGACATGCTCTTCTAATATTGAAATACCAAACCTTGGATTGGAATTTGCACCAAGTTCTCCACACTCTCTTATATTACTTGTTATGTGTACCATGATAATTTCTCTTGCATTACTTGAGGACAGAAAAGTTGGATAGAATCAAATTATTTAGCTGAGACTAGTGTGCACCTTTGATAGACTATAATTATTAAATTGAAATTAGATATTCAATTCTAGATCTCTTCTTCATCTAGAATTAACTTATGCAAGTTCCTGTATAATTATTTCTTAGTCATCAATTCACTCCTGCAAAAAAAAATCAATGGAAATATGAAATTAAGGACCTAAAAAATATCTAAGACATTTAAAATTAATAATTTAACACACATTGTTTGTAACCATCCTGCCAAGAAAATTCAATGGAAGTATCAATAGAAGCTTCTATTAGATGAAGATACATTATGTAAGAATGTCAGGGTTAACTTGTTACAATCTTAAAGGTTGGAACTTAATCACCTTTGGTGGCAGGCAGCTTATGCAAGATAATGATTTCTCTCATCTAATGTTAACTATTGCATCATCAATTGAGAATCTACACTGAGATGATACCTCATCAAGGTATTCTAGAAGCTCCTTTACATTTCTGAGATTCCAATTTGCAGTGACAATTATTTCCCTTGATTGAAAATCTGGATGAATCAATACTTCTAACTCAAATTCTGGGCAGCTCTCCTCTGATTCCAAGGCTATCCAAAGTCCAAGCTTTTTTTTCCACCTTCTATAGTCATATCCTAGAACCAGAGATTGTCGACATATCTGATATGAGATTGAAAGAGAATTGGGACTAACTTTACATAAAATAATGTCACCTAGCTTTTGAACTTCTTTGCTATCCCATTCCCTACCTAAAACATCATCAATCTCTGAAATAGGGACTCTCCTATTCAACCACATTGTTTTTGTTTTCTGTAATAACATGTTTTTAAAGCATGCTACAAAGACATGAATAGGCAAAAACCATTGAATCTTTATCCTTCTCAAAATTCGGCCTGCTGACATTGCCTTCTAGATGTCAAATTTAATTTTGTAGAGAAAACTTGAAACTGTTGAATGATCAGGAGCATCCCAATCTAATGAAGAGATGCAAGGACTAGGTACGTGTACAAGAATTCCATAAGAACTCCTCCCTGACGGCACTTGATAATCTGCATAATGGACAAATAACTCTATGCTATTGAAGAATTGAACAGATTTCTCTGCATACATGAGTTCTGCATATTCCTTATGAAGAACTCTGAATGTTCCTGTTAAACATTCAACAGGTTGCCATTCCACAATATTGGAAGGAAAGATATCTGCAGTACAAAAACATATGTTTCATTATACAAAATCAACTGGAATGATAGAAGAGCATTGTCAAACTTCACTTACAGTACGAAGGGAATTGCAGATGATTTTCTAGAACAAGATCCTTAGCGGTGTACACATGCTGTACTCGTGCAAACCAACCGCATCTCTTCAATTTGAAACTGAGAATACGTCCCTTCCAATGGTTTCTTGTGTTGTCTCTTTTGGCACGCTTGACTTTATGGACACCTCTACAGCTAGGAAGCATAGTAACCCAGTCATTTACTTTCATAGAAAGAGGTTTCCACAAAGAATCCTCTCTTCTGTTGTAAACCTCACATGAAGTTACGCGATTGGAAGGACGACGAGAAGAGGAAGCCATTTGAACTTAGGAGAAGAAGAATGTTCAAAGCGAGAAACAGACGTTCACAAATTTTGGCAGTATTTATAGAAAAAAAGGCTTTGTACACGTGGAAACTTTTGATTTGATGTTAACCCTGTCGTTGAATGATCATGACATTTTGTGAACCCAAAAATATTTCGTATCTTCAAAAATCAATTCCTTCTTGGAAATTCGAGAATATGCTTTGTGTAGTGTGCAAAAGTATCTTTTTTTGCATCAAACCGAAAAATTGTACACTGAATACGAGACTCTTCATCACTTTAGCGGCGCTTTGAAAGAAAATTGTATTAAAAAAAGAAATTCTCCATACGGTTAAAAGAGACAACAATGTTATATTCTTGTACACGTGGAAAGACGCTATTTGTCAATTTCCTTAATCTCTCATTAGCAAACAGCCCCTTTTCGGCCGTTTTTCGCCCTAATGGTCTTCTAACTTTAACGCATATCTAGTTGAACATGGGATAAAACATCATTGTACAGTGCCATATACACCTCAATAGAATGGAGTTGCTAAAAGGAAGAACAGGTCACTCATGGAGATGACGAGGTGTATGATCAAGAGTGAGGCTCTACAACATAGTTTCTATCTTGAGGTTGTTATGTATGCAACATATGTACTTAATAGGTATCCCACTGAAGCATTGCAATCTATAACTCCATATGAGGCTTGGCATGGTCATAAGCCATATGTTGCTCACCTGCATGTTCTTGGTTGTTTGGCTCAGACATTTACTTTCATGTACTAAGGAGACATCAATTAACTCCAAAGACATGCATTACATTTTGGCGTCTATTTTTCAGGTGGACAATCTGTAATGGCCCCAATGAGGCAAGTTCTTAGCCTTTACATGTTTCATGTGATGATGTAGATCATTCCATTTCTGATGTACATTTACATGATGCACTTGTTGATGAGAGAGCTGATACTGAGAAGGCCAAAATTATGCCAAAATGTCTTATGCAAACTTTGCATGATAGCAAATTAGATGCACCTCTATCATATCGTACTTGTCCTGGCTCACATAGTGCTTCTTTTGCATCACATTGCTATTTGATGAGAACGAGGTTTTTTCGTTTGATGAAGCACAAAATTTAGAAAAGTGGATGGCTGCTATGCAATTTGAATATGATGCTATAATGAAGAATGGTACCTAGCCTTTATGTGACTTGCATCGTTGGAAGAAGGCCATTGGCACTAATTTGGTATACAACCTGAAGTGTTAGCATGGTGGGATAGTTCATAGGTACAATGCTAGGCTTGTTGCAAAGGGTTATGCTCATGAATGAGGCATTGATTTCGATGAGACCTTTGCTCCTGCTTGCCAAATGACTATTTTTCATAGCATTTATGCACTTGTAGCTTATCCTAGTTGGAATTTACATCACTTGGACATTAAAATTGCATTTTTGACTGGTCACTTGAAGTAAAAAAGTGTATGTTTTTCTGCCCTATGACTTGTGTAGAAAGAGCATGAAAACCAAGCGTTGTGGAGGTGATCGCAATCCGGGTGGATCGGGTCCGGTCGTGGCACACACAGGGTGTATGAAGCTAATGAATGTTGGAAGGTTTAAAGATGTGAAGGTGAAATTAATGTTGAGTATGGAGAAGAGAGAGATGTTGAAATAATTATGGGAATGGGAATGTAGGTGTGCAAGTTAGATTGATGACATGAATGATAAGAATGAAAGAGAACCATACACACGAATCAAATTTGGAAGGAAGAATGGTCCATTGGAGGAGCTTCTTAAACACTTCCTAATTCTAATCCATATGTATAGCCTTCTTTGGATGATATGTATGCATGACGAGAATAGATGGAATCCTTACACATAAATCAGTTTCGAAAGGAAGAATGATCCAATATTGGAGCTTCTTATACACTTTCAGAAACTAATAAATATGTATGGATTTGTATGGATTATATACATGCAAGTGAATTATGATGATGGATTTCACTCACAAGCTCAAAGAAACATCCTCACTGGTTCAACGCAATACTGCGGAGCCTTCTCACACATAGAAGAAATAGAAGACATGTAAAAATACTTAAGAGACTGAGAGAGGTGACAAGAGACAAGTGACAAGTGACATGAGTTAAAAGAATTTGAATTAAGTTACATGTAAAAGATCGTCGTGGTACGTCATGCTAAGCAGTCTACTGATCAAAGGTGGTTCCGACCCTCAAACCATGACAGTTCAACCGAATGTCACACGTAAGAAGGTGAGTTCCACTCCAGTGACCCTATGTCTGTCTAGGCTCGTAACATCTAACTAAAGAAGTCTAAGACTCATTAAAATCAGCTCTAACTCACTCACACGCTCCACCGAGGGTGAGTCAAGATAGAGATGCTGGTTTCAAGAGCCTATCCTAGATTGGAGTTCTAACTTAAATTTGAAATTAGGTTCTATACTCATACTAGCTCACCTTGGATCCTCACTCGCTCAACCGAGGGTGATCGTCTCAAGGAAACCGTAAGCTAGCATGAGCCCTATGGATGCCTAACAATGATGCTCTAGGAGTTTGGAGGGGGATTTATATAGTTTTTTGAATGAATTTGGGCCCTTGGATCTAGAGAAATCAACTCTCAACTCTAGGATCACTACTTTTGATTACAACCATTTGATTAATCAAATCAATGGCTTGGAATTGTTCTTTCTATAAAATCTAGTGTAAAGGAGTGAATTTTAGGCGCCCTCATTCTCCACCATTGGATCTGGGGATGATCTGGACCGTCGGATCAATGCTGACATCAGTTCGGATAAGATAAGCCACTATTTTTGGAGAAACTTTGCATTATTGATCTTTAACTGTCAAAAAAGTCTTCTTTTATGGAAAAAATTCGTGGATCCTCCTTCCTTCATGCTTTAGTGCATCTCCACCCTTGAATAGGAGCTCATCTTGACCATACACCATGGTTCAATCATATTTTGACATGTGGCAGCCCTTCAAGCCTTCAATTTTCTTATTCTAGAAAACTGCGGTGACCTTGAAAACTGGACTTTGTGCTCTTTGACCCTCCAAAAAGACTTTGATGAAGATGAAACTTTGTAGGACTATGTTTCCAAAGATCTCCTTCAGGAATATGCAAGAAAAACTCCCATCTGAATCTCCCTTGTACAAGTTTGACTACATTTGGAAGCTTGCAAGGTGGCATTAAGGTGTCTAGGAAGCTCTGATAGCCTTGAAAATTTGTACAAATATGTAGCCACATATGATCTTTATACATGCCAAACCATATGGCTAACATAATTTTCTATACAAGAATTTGTAGGGTCAAACTAGAAAAATTACATTTTTACAAAATGAACATAGCATATCAATGTGCTACAAAATCCATTTTCTGCTGAAATTTGGGCTATAGACTGCCTTTGACAATCTTTACAAGTATATGGATTTTCATCTAATTTGGTGACAATGAAATTTTTGCCCTAATTTCCCAACTTTGACCAGCTTTAACCAGCTTTGACCGCTACCATGGACTTTCTTGATTTCTTTGAAACTTTGTATGTGACCTTCCTTTGACATCCTTGATGCATCCTGGACTTCTTGGGGAATTCTGGCTACCTTCGCCAAATATGTTTTTTGTAGGCCTTCACAAGTGAGAGAGGAGAGCAAATCTCGACCACATTCGCCCCCACTAAACCTGCGATTCCTCCGGAAGCGCCACTCTAGCATCTGTGAAAAACAAAATGTTCCAGGCATCAAATTCTTTTATAGGCAACATAAGAAAGATGGAAGGAAAATTGATTATATGCATGAATAAGTAGGTAACGTGACATGAAGCAAAATTTGCATGAAAGAAATAATTGAAACAGGCAACATGAATATGCATGAACAAATAGGCAACATATATGCAAATGAACAAGCAACATTGGCAACAAGAAAGAAAAAAAAACAAGCATCAATATGAAGTGGAAGTGGATGTATTGAGTCGTTTTAAGCATCAGTTCCTCTCATCTTGAAGAAAATTTTGTACCTTTTTCATAAAGCAATCTACCTTAAATATGATTATAAACAAAGATTTAGGATTTTCAAGAGACATCTTTCATCTTTAGCTTATTTTAGATCAACTCCTTTCCTACATAAATATGAATATGCTCTTTCTCTAATAACATGCAAGGAAATCTAACTAAACTCCACTAATGCATAAATCTGCCTATATAGCCCGTGATTTATTCTACTATGCCTCTTTATCCTCCTTTGGCTTGCCTCTTTTTTTTATTTTATTTTTTTTGATGATGACGATGATTCGGCAAATTTAACTTATCGACACTTGTTTGGTGCTTACTGATTCACACACATCATTTTAGTTTCATATAAAAAGTTGATTAAGGTCCGTCAGAAATTGCAAGAACTTGAATCGACAAAAGGTTTTCTTGTCACACAAATCTTTTCAATTACATCTATATTAACAAAAGACCATCAACAAGAAAGAAATGGATGTGGGAAACATAAATGTGAACTTGCATGAGCATACTTATATGTTTATATTGATTTGAAAGTAGAACAATTTTGACGTAAATGAAACCATCTATGCGAGTAAAAATGTGCTAAAGTGTAACCTTAAAGCGTCTCTTGAGTTCTAATTCTTTTCCTTGAGTTTTCTCTTCTTGATATAAAGATATAGTTTCATTTAAAACTTTGAGTTTTCATTGTACTTGAGGCTACAAAATCCATTTTCTGCTAAAATTTGGGCTATAGACTGCCTTTGACAATCTTTACAAGTATATGGATTTTCATCTAATTTGGTGACAATGAAATTTTTGCCCTAATTTCCCAACTTTGACCAGCTTTAACCAGCTTTGACCGCTACCATGGACTTTCTTGATTTCTTTGAAACTTTGTATGTGACCTTCCTTTGACATCCTTGATGCATCCTGGACTTCTCGGGGAATTCTGGCTACCTTCGCCAAATATGTTTTTTGTAGGCCTTCACAAGTGAGAGAGGAGAGCAAATCTCGACGACAGCGTGCAAGTTGAAAAAGGCATTACATGGTTTTGAAGCAAGCACCACGTACTTGATATGAAAAGTTACATGTTTACCTCATTGCAGAGGATTTTGAGAATAGTCCAACTAAGAGCACCTTATATGTTAAGCATTCACATCATGTGCTTTTGTTATTGTTGTCTATGTTGAGGACATGTTGCTCATTGGTCCTCATGAGAAGCATATTGCTCATTTTAAGGCTGACCTGAAAGCGTAATTTGAGATGTATGATTTAAGGCATTTGCATCATCATTTGGGCATTCAATTTATGCAAGTAGATGCCAGAATAGCTTTGTGTCAAAGGAAATACATTAACACATTGTTGCAGCATTTTGGCCTTCAAGACTCTAAACGTATTGCCACTCCTATGGAGATAGGTTTACGATTGAGTCTTCATGGTGCTTGAGATGCATTTGATATTTAAATTTCCTCTATTAGCTAGCTCTTGAATGCTTGATTTACTTATGCATTACTTGGCTAGATATTCGGTTTGTTGTTTCATAGATGAGCAGGTTTATACATTGCCCAAGTGTCAAGCATTGGAAGGGGGTTAAGGACATCTTTTTCTACTTGACTAGTACCTAGTTACTTGGATTGTTTTATCTTAAGGGGAGTCACTATTGCTAGATTTACATGTTGTTTCTGACTCTAATTGGGCTAGTTGCTATGACACTCGTGTGTCCACCAGTGGTTTTTGCTTCATGTTTGGTAGTTCATGAATATCTTGGTTCACCAAGAAACAGCCTATTATGGCCACCTCTAGTTGTGAGGCAGAGTATAAGGCAACTTTCCAAGGGACTCTTGAGTGTGTGTGGCTTAGATCCCTTATGGCTGATTTGGATGTTGGTCAACTTTTGCCACCACCATCTTCACTGATAGTTAGAGCGCATTGGAAATTGGGAGGAACCCTATTTTCCATGTTTGCACTAAGCATTGGGGTGCACTATCATTATGTTAGGGAGAGGCTCTTTGCTCAAGAGATTAGTTTGGCATATGTGTGCACACAAGAGAACACTGGAGAGCTTTTATTAAAGGCTTTGTCTAGGGATAAGTTTGAAGCTTTCTGCAAAGCTTTTGGCTTACTTCCTTTTGTGTATTGATTCCACATAGCTTGGCTTCATTATACATGAGTACCAACCCCTTGTTCACCACATCACTCCCACGGGGGGATTTGTTGATATAATTAGGTAGTGATGTGTGTGAACAACTCAGACCACCGGGGCACTTTTCTCCCTCATTACGATGCCCCCCCCCCCTTGTATATGCACGTATAGCCCTAACATGTTACTTATCTTTGGACATTCTAGTGGTAATTCATTCTGTATTGTGTGTTGTGCTTCAAGATTCCTCCTCTTCCTTGTGTTGTCTGCGTGCTTCCACAGACCTCCAGCTCCAACATAATGCTTGTTCTTTTTCTAATCAAATTAACTAGAAGCAAGCTAGGTCACAGAAAGGATTGGTTGCTCGCCTGCTCTTTGCAATCCCATTAGGAGAAAATTATTTTAGAAGCTTTTGAAGAAAAGAGTGTGCTCAACATTGACAAGTAGCCAAAAGGGTGGTCAATTAAGAGACCCCTCTGATGTCTAGGTACTAGGATCCATGAATCTATGAATTCTTCCACTTTAATGCACTATTGGACGTTCACTATAGAAATCAACAAGCTAAAAACAAGTGGGTTTCACACAAAGGGGATAAATTTTATCATCCTTTTTGGTAATTCTCCCTGATTTTCCTGAATTATTATTCCTTATTTATAATTTCATTCTATTTTTAAAAAAATAAAAGAACCGTATTGAATGAGATGAAAATCCCATTTGCTTTTGGGGGTTTCCTTTCATTTCAATTAATATTATAGATCTGAAACTATGGAGAGTTCATGAGTTTACGTCTACGTATCTTAGCATGGATCTAAACCAAATATAAGAAAACTAAGGACTTTTTATGAACTTTACATTTGCATGAATAAGTAACATAGAAAATGGGCACTAGGGCTGAAAAAAGTGTAGATTTGTTGAGTTTGTAGTTAAAAAAACAAGTTTAATAATATTATAATATCTCCACGAAGGAGATATAATTTACAATCGGTGTTGTATTCACGGAGTTCAACACGTGGGATTTCACCTTTTGAAAGAGCATCAACTGCATCTTTACCTCACTCCTACTAAGAGGGTTTTCAAGTTTGAGAGGTTTTGAGATTAGGTTTTTGACTCGAAGGAGAAAGCGGAGAGGAGACCCCAAAGAGTTGAGATAAATAATTGACAACTAAGTCAGAATTCGCATCGTCCAAACAACATTCCCACTATTTTTGATTGATCTAATGAGGACTTCTTTGTGTTGCTTCTTCTTAAGGAACTTACACATTTTCTTGAAGGTTTTGCTTCCACCACACATAGCGACACACAATCCATAACCTCTATTGATTACCTATGTAATGTACATGGGATGTTTGTGCAAGGCCTAGTTTCAACGTTTTCCAACATGTTCCGAATTTATTTTTTACCATTCATAACTTCTTGGATAAGTAAAAAAGTTGTGCTTTGTGAACCCAAAATTGGATCATGCTTCATCTTTGTACTTCTTATTCGTAAGGAGCTTCAAATATCTGTTTTATGGTCTCAATAATCTCCTAGAGTAATTTTCTTATGTTTAAGGTTTTATTACAAATTATACTTTTCGATATGTAGAAGGGAAAATCATTAACGAAGGATGATGAAGGATATACTCCAGCAGAGTTCAATTTCCTAGGTTTTACCTTCATTGGGTTTAGCTTAAGGAATAATTTCCAAAAATTACGCTATTCGTGGTTGGTCAACTCTAAGCGAAACAAACCGACTTTTGAATATACTTTGGTCTTTATCTTCTGATTTATCACGAGATCTACAAGTTCTAGAGCATTTCACTTTTAGTTTTCCACTATGGTTAGATGGCGATTTACATACCCCATATATCTAATCATGCTCCCTCATATGTGAGAACCTCTAGTTTAGCCCACCTTAACATGGCAATGATCAGGTATTCTATGAATGCAATATGACATGTTTTTGTAGTTTATGATACATGATACTTGCACTTGGATTCAGTAATTTTCTTTTCAGTATGTTTAGTGCAAAAGTAGTTTTTTTGGTGATATTTTGTGCCTGCCATAGAGGTTCATATGTAACTTTTAGTTTTTATGCCATTTGTCTCTGTTTTTTCGATAAAATAGTTTTTGGTTCTTTTTATCTGTTTTTATACCATTTGTCTATCTTATATCGATTAAATAATTTTTGGTTTTATATATCTCGATTGTTATCTTTTGGTCATGGTGCTTTTCATTATTATGAATAAGGCTACACGTGAGTTATGATATAATTTGAACATGTTTTTTGTATCCTTTGTTTAGTGGAAGATGTTTTTAGAAAAATTGAATCCGTTATCTATAGGTTTTATTCTGCATATCATAAACTTAGTATATTTTTGCATTATATATAAGCATGCACATGATCTAATTAGGATAAAACAATTAGTTAAAACTCAATTATAGCAGACTATGCTAGTCAAGTTGTATCGTTTTATCCATTTATCCATGTCAACAATTCTCTACATAATTAAATGGGACATTCCACTCTAGTACATTAGAATCCTTAAAAATTCTTTATTGACATTCATTTTGTGTGCACATGCACAACGATTTGGAAATTGACATCAAGGTTGAAAAAGCTACATATCTTTCATCACCTAGTGGTTTAGTTTTATTTTTTTACATAAAGACTATTTGCTTCCACTCCCCATAATTTGTATTTCATTATCAAGATTTTCGCATGTGGAGTTCATTTAGTAATTTTGGATGAAATTTTCGCCATTACTTCTTATCATAGGTGGCAATGTTGGGGCACACATATTGACAAAAGTTTCTCCATGTGAGGGATAAATGTACCTTCATTAGACATGAGCCTTAAGGTGTTGGACTCTTTAAAAGTCATTTTTCTTACATTTAGGCGGGCCAAAAAATTCCCAATTAGACATTGGCTCGGATATGCATGTAGAGAATCGCAACGAGACTCAACTAGGGTTTCTAGATCATGTAGGTCTGAATTGTTGATGTTGCGAATCTCACTCATGTGGGATCAAGATTTGACCATTGGTCTATTAGAACATTATAGCTTTTATAATATAAAATAATACACATCAATGGTTGATGGGATAGTTGATTTGCATACTATGTATCAAGGATATGCATTCTTTCTTCGATTTTTTGATGCACGACATTGACTTGCTTCTATCAAGATAGACTTGCTTTAGTATTGGTAACCTGGATTGCATTAATACAACCATGGACTACATGGTAGGGTTATCCAAGGAAGTACATAAATGAACAAAATTTTTGGGCCTTATGTAGAAGTTTTGTTTCTCAAGGAAAAACATTAGAAATTTCCATTCAAGCAGTTGCTCTTGGATTAGCGAGTCAATTGATTGATATCTTTAACATCGGGAATGTGAGGGCCACATTATCTGTCTTAGTTTGCAAAGGGTGTTTTGTAGAATTTGAAAAATCAACCATCTTGTTTTCAAGTGTTGATTTCTGCACTTTCATGAGCGATACACACACTGACATACACACACACACACACATATATATATATATATATATATATATATATATATATTCTAATTTTATTCACACATGTAGTGTTAAATCTTCGTTCCTCTTTGGTATAGATTTGATGTGAGGAATCCAATCGGTAAGTTGTGTCAAGCAAGAAAGTGGTGAAGCTCGAACGCACATATTGTAATTTGACATATCCATGAACTTCTGATCTACATGCTCTGCAACGTCAAAATACATGCAGAAAACCCGTGAGTTATACTACTAGCTTCCAAGAATCATGATGTATATATTGCACCGACGACCATCTTTATTTGATTATATGTGTCTACGCATGCACGTGCATTTGTATATATGTTGATAAGCGAAAAAGAAAGTTGACCAAAGAACTTAAAATTATATTATAAATCGTTGACATCTGCGAACTCTGTACGACCATGATTCTTTCGTCTTTCTGAGGAGCTAAAGTATTAGAGTATGAAAGCGATGAGGAGACACGTTACACGAGAGCAAACAGTCGTGAAATATTCAAGTGGGCGACAACAAATCCCTGTGATATAGGAAGGAAGCTGGAAGAAGAGACAGAAGTTTTATAATTATGCGGCCTTGGCAGAAAACAGAGGACAAATAACGGACCTTATTTTATTTCGCCGGATCGCCTCTAACCTCGAAAAGAAAGACAGAATAACGGGGATTTGTACGACATCCCCTTTGATACACATCACTAGATTCTCTCGGATCTGATTTCTGATACAGCATCAATCCTTTCAACTGCTATTTATTTTATTGCGCCGAATGGACACCCATGTCAAAAGCCACGACATATTAATTTCGGTGCTTTATATGCCATAGTCTGCTACATTTTTGTCTCTGTCCAAACTCGTTAGGCTCTTTCAACTTTCAAGTTGTACTCGGCCACCAACCCTCGCAGAGCAAGTCGCACCCAAAGCCATAAATAAATAAAACAAAAACGAAAAAGAAAAATTGCAAACTGCCTTAGATTGGCTCAGAGTCCGACGATGGTAATTCTAGAAAAGGGTGATAAATTTTGGTATGCTTCTAGTTTCAGTCCTACTAACTGCATTTACTTATGGAAGGTGGCCTTCGCTTCTGGCTTGGCCCCAGCCAAGTGCTGGAGAAATGCGGTCGACAAGTCTCGCAAGATCATGATCAGAACCAAGAAGATGCTCGAGACCGTGCGGAGGGCTCGTAGGGAAGCGCTTTACCACAGACTCTGGCGACTCGAGGAGGAAGTGAACAAAGGAAAACACCAAGCCCAGAAAGGCCTCCGGAAAATCAGAGCAGCGCTGAGATACGAAGAAGAAATACAAAGGAAGAACTTGCAAATCTTCTTCAAGGAGTGGTGGGCTGGAAAAGCAGACAAACCCACCAAAGAGATGTGCAGTATCCTTAAAAGGAAACACAACAGAGAGACGATTCCTCTACTGCTAGACCCACATGGCAATGTATGCGACTCGGAAGAAGATAACTTTGGCATCATCGAAGGGCACTTCACGAGACTCCTGGGAACCTCGAACCACCTCTCCCACCATAGAAGGGATTGCATGGCTGCCATTTCTAGGGTTTCCCCCCGGAGAATCCCACCCAACCTCCACTCCCTGCTTCATGCCCCGATCTCTGAATCAGAAATCATAGAGGTCATTGATGCCCTCCCCCTTGGCAAAAGCCCGGGACCGGACGGACTCACTAACGAGTTTTTTAAATCCTTCAAGCTGGTGGTCGCCACCCCTCTTCGGTTGGTTTGGCAAGAAGCGCTAAAATTTGGTGCTCTTCCTTCCTGTATTAATAATGGAATTATCAAGCTGATTCACAAGAAGGGGGAAAAAAATAGAATCGAGAACTGGCGGCCAATTACGATGCTCCAAACAGGATACAAGATCGTCGCCAAAGTCATTGCCAACAGACTTGCGTGCCACCTGAGATCTTGGCTTAGTGAGGACCAAAAAGGCTTCATCAAAGGCAGGTCCATCCTGGAAACCATTGTGGATATTTGGGAAGGTATTCAATTTGCAAATGAGTCTAATCAAGATGTGGTCTTCCTCAAGATCGACTTTGACAAAGCCTACGATAGGCTAGAATGGGACTATATTCTGCAGTCGCTCCAAGACCTCGGTTGCAGTCAAAAATTCACCAAGATGATCGCGACCCTTCTCGGCAACGCAACGACCCAAATTAACGTTAACGGCAAACTTTCGAAGGCGATCCATCTTAAAAGATCTATTAGACAAGGATGCCCTCTTGCCCCCCTTCTCTTTGCCATTGCCACTGAGGGGCTGAGCAGACTTGTGGCTTATCACGTGGAGGCTGGCAATATCAAAGGCCTCCAGCTACCCCACGACCACAGTCAAATCATCATGAGACTTTTTGCCGACGATATGAACGCGTTCGTTCACAATGATAATACCAGCCTGGAGACTTTCTGGAGGTGCCTTGATACCTTTTGTGTGGCCTCTGGATCCAAAATCAACCACAATAAGACCGCCTTTAGGGCCATTGTGGGACATCAACCTGGCCCTCTCATGGATCATGGCTGTCAAATCATTCCGCAGGGCCAAATCTTTCGACTGCTAGGAATCCCCCTGGGGTTTGGCGTCTCTATGGAGCAGCGATGGAACTGGGTGCTGGCCAAACTTGAAAACAAGCTCAATTACTGGAGAGGCATGCAAACCAATCTCGCCGGACGGGCGATGGTTATCAACACGTTCCTCCTCTCGTCTACCATCTATTTCCTCTCTTGCTGGAGACCGAATGAGCAAGGCCTGTCCAAACTGAATAGCATCTGCAGAAACTTTCTTTGGACGGGCGATCATAACAGAAGGGGGGTGCCTAAAATCAAATGGGCCATCTGCACAAGCCCTAGAGAGAGCGGGGGGCTTGGCATCCTGGACATTGGATGTATGGCTAACAAACTGGCGGCCAAATGGATGATTAAAGCTTGGTGCAATAGGGAGGCCTCGTGGGCCAAGCTGATCTTCAGAAACAAAAATGAGTTGGCCCTCACGGGGTCCCCAAACTGGAAGAACCTTGACATCATGACCCTGCTATTCTCCCCGATTCCTGTCTTCCCGAAAGGCTCCAATCTCGTTTGCTCTCTTTGGAAGGGCTGGAACAAAGTCAAAAGCCTCATAAGAGTTAGTGAGGACTGGAAGTGGGCGGCCGGAATCAGACAAAATGACTCTATCTGGTTTCCGATACATGGCATCCGGAGTGTGGAGTCGTGGAACACTCAAAATGCCAAGAAGTTATGGAACAAAGGATTCAAAAAATGGAAACACCTCTGGAATCATGACACCAACAGTTGGATCAACCACGAGGATATCGACCCTCGCATAAACGTCTCCTACGAAGAATGGAACACCTTGCAAAGCAGATGCCTCGCTTGGGATCGTCACAAAACTCGCCTCCTCATGGGACACGATGCTCCGAACGCGCGTGGTCTCAAATGGCACAATGGAAATAGCCTACTCAAAATCCCGAACGTCAAAGAAACGATTGACCTCCAGATCAGCCTCAACAAGAAGTGGTGCCTGTCTTGGACGCGGCTTCGGTGGGACATGAAATTCATGAGTATCTGGCACCCACTTATAGAGATTAAGAAGTCTGTCCTCTTATGGCAAATTCTTCATCGAGGAATTTGGACTAACCATAAGGCAAGCAAAATTTGTGGGATCCCTCCGTGGTGCAAACGCTGCCACCGTGCTATCGAAGATGTCCCACACATCTTCCTTACCTGCCCCAACTCCTACAAAATCTGGCAGACGGTTGGACTGAAAATCAGAATTCAGAAACAGCTTAGTTGGAAACAGGTCCTCTTGGGAGAAGCGATTGGATGCTCTGCGGCTCTCTGGAACGCAATCAGAGGGGAAGTCCTGTGGAAGATTTGGCGGGAGCGGTGTGCTCTCAACTTCGGCGACTCCCCCAGGGAGTGGTCGATTGAAAAATCTCTTTTCCTCCTTGGCAAAAGGATTGTCAACAGCAAGGAATCCCCCCCCTTCAGGCACCATCAAGTCCTCCTTTTGATCAACAACAAGCTCAAACCCAAGTGGGTCCCGCATGAGGGCGACGAGAGGGTGATCAGCCTTCTTTGTAAAGCAACCTAGGAAACAATCTTGCTTCCCCTGCTCTGTGGGATTTGGGGGGTCCCGTGGGCGCTAGTCCCCTTCTTTTGTACCTTTGTTTCTTAATTTAATTCAAGTCCGGGAGAGTAGGCTATTGCCGAACTTCCTTTATATTAAAAAAAAAAAGTTATAAACATAGGCTGGAGTAGGTCCTCATCAGATCTCCGGACTCTGCAGCTCTGAAGTGCAACCGCCGTGCAATAGTCGGAGCTCTCCATTGCAATGAATTCTGTGGACATGTAATCTTACTTTGACAAAACGGCAATCATGGATGCAATTCGAAAACAAGCTAGTAAATTCCGTGAACAGGTGGCTAGACAACAACAGGTAAACGACTTCAAAAATTTCCTGTAGAAAATAAAGTAGATCGGGGAGGTCCTGAGAAGATGGCGACGACGATCACTGTGAAGGAGACGACGACTACGACTGCTTCTCCTGAGAGATGGCGACGACGCATACTGTGAAGGAATCGTCGACTGCAGAAGAAGCAGCATTCGCCACATCAATTTCTTTCAGGGTGGTGTCGCTGCGCAAGCTCTGTCGGTCCAGCGAGGAGCGTGTCTATCGCATATTTCTCGGCGTCTATCGCGGGCGGGCTCGAGCGGTGTCTATCGCAATTTCGGCGTCTATCGCGGGCGGGCTCGAGCGCGTCTATCGCAAATCAAAACGTGTCTATCGTATCTTTTTGGTCTATCGCGTATTTCCGCGTCTATCGCGGGGGTTGGTCTATCGCGGCGGTGTGTTGTCGTACACGTGGCGGATACCCAAGTTTGCGCGCTCGGACATTGGCGACGCCGGAGGGAGGGTGTCTGTCGCCGGAAGGTGCTCGTCATTCGTGAGTCACTAGGACCCATCTATCGCGACAATTGGGTGCCTATCGCGACCCACCAGGGACCCGTCTATCGCGATTTCTGCGGTTCTCATTTTTTGCCGGCGGTTCTTTCGCGTGAAAGCCTGTCGGGCCGTGCCACGCGGTGGCGGGTCCTTTCTTTTCCCGGGGGCCTGCAGCGGTATTTAAGGAAACACATATCTCTAGCATTATTTAAGGAGAGAATAATATTGTGAATTACTATAAACTCAGTTTCCGTTAGGCTCATCAAGTGATCTACCTGAATGACTGTCTCCCGTGTCAATCATATCAACCGATAAACGACTAGACACACGCATTCGCTTAAGAATTCTTCTCGAGGATCAGAAAAGAAATAACTGCTTTGAGTGACCACACGCTCAGTTTTGCTTCCGTTCATTCACATCAATTGGCTCAAGTTTAAACACAATCGCGTAAAGTTATTTGTTTCAAAAACAAAATGATATTGATGTTCTGACTGACTTTCAGATCAGTTTCGCTTATGGTCTTTCACCATCAAAACAACAGAAACCAGTAGGCCTCCCGTGGCCATTAACATAATTGATTAAAGATAAAACAGATGTATTTGCGTAGAAGTTCCACTAGCACCATTCTAAGTTACTAGCACCATTCTCGGTTTTTGGGGGTGCTTGGCTTCGGTGTCTTCCTGGTCTGTGGCCAGTTTCTCCTCCATGTTGGAGGGGTCTGCCCTTGGGTTTTGAAAAGTAAAAGTGGTGCAAGTTCCTTTTGGCCATAAATGTGGCTGCTGCCTCTCTCGTGAAAAGTAATCGGGCCCCTCCCCCTAGGGAGACCGATTTCCTGGCCGCTCTGCTGGAGGGGGGGTCGTGTGCCGCCCCTGAGGCACCCGAAAGTGTTGTATCCCCCGTCGTGTCCCTCAGCAGACCCGCAGTTCTGTCTGCTCAGGAGGAGCTCAAGAAAGTTTGCCTAGTCGGCCAAGTATTTGGCCCTAGGCCCCCGCTCGAAATTGTGGGACAATGGCTTCGAAAAGAGTGGTTCCCTCGAGGACTAATTGTCAGCAAATGTCAGTTCTTACCAGCAAACCACATGCTGCTAGTCTTTGAGAATGAAGAGATGGCGTTCCAAGCCCTAAGCGTTGGCACCTGGCAGTTTGGTCGGGCGACCCTGTGCCTATTCAGATGGTCCCCGGACTTTACTCCTGACAAATCGAAATCACTGCGGTACCCGCTGTGGGTTGAGCTCCCTAACCTCCCTTACTTCTTGTACAACTTCGTGTGGGACATTGTCTCTCCTATCGGCAAGCCGTTGGCTTCACGCGAAGACATTGGTGGTCTCATCTATGAAGGCGCAAGACACTCGTTCAATGCTAGGTGGCACCCACAAATCTGCGTCGAGGCCGACCTCTCTTTGCCGCTTCCATCAATGATCAAAGTGGACATGGGCGAAGGTGATGTTTGGGAGCAGGTTATCACCTACAAAAACCTCCCCAACGCGTGCTTTCGTTGTGGCCAACAAGGTCACAGGATTAAAGACTGCCCTATCAGGCAAAAAAACAAGCGTTCGCAAGGAGCCTCCAAATCTCCTCAAGACAACAACGGCGATTTGACCCACTCGACCAAGGAAGGGGAAGGCAAGGGCTTCCTCAATCCTCAAGCTGATGCTGATGGCTTTACTGAAGTTAGAAGAAGAAGGAAAAGAAGTCCGAGGGCCAACGGTGAGAGAAACAACCTGCCACTTACCCCCAACAGCAATTTGTACTGCAATCTAGGAAAGGAGATCAACGAGCTTGACTATCCAAGCGGGAAGCCACTCGAGGTAGATACCTACGACAATGCCCTAGAGATCCCTGACAACAAAGAAACCCCCCAGGAGGGCTATACCACAAGCAAAGAAGATGGATTCACCACTAGTAATGAAGACAACATGGATAGTGAAAGTTCCATCATTGGATCGACGATCCCGGAAACGGTGCCGAGCACGGGGCCCTACTCTCCCCAGCAAGGTGTTTCCCGAAAAGGAAAACAGCCTATGGAGCTACCCTGGAAAAGCCCCTACAAGAACCAATTTCCAAGTCGGGAACAGATCCCAGCGAAAAAGAAAGATGAAGCCAAGAGAAGAAAGGACAAGGCTCCCTCCCGCAAAGAGGGATCAATACAAAAATGATTGTCGTCTCGCTTAATGCTAGGGGGCTAACCGACCCCTCAAGAGCGGCCATCATTGGTCAATGGCTCCGTGACACCAGCTTAAAACCAGACATTATATGCATTCAAGAGATTAAAATTGACGGAGAAGACCTTCTGAAACGGCTCAGACAGGTTTCCTCGGCCCATGTGTGGATCCCAACAAAGCACCAGCGGGGGTCCGGTGGAACGGCCATCGGTGTTAAACAACCCTGGCTTGAAAAGCTCGAGAACTCCATTGAAGATGTAAATCACCGCTGGATTGCGGTCTCTTTTGGTGCTCCCCTCTGTGTTACTATGGTTTCTTTATACGCCCCTAACGGGGATTTGGAGAGGCTGAACACTTGGACTTCTCTTGACTCACTTCCTCACAACGTGATTATATGTGGAGACTTCAACATGGTGGAGGACCCTATGGACAGATGGATGGGCAAGGGCAGGGTCATTGACAGTCGGGAGAAAGAAACGTGGGACATGACCAAACTCCACCTGGATCTGGTCGAATTCAAAGACTCGAATGGCTTTTCCTGGTCGAATCTCCAAGCGGGCGAGGATCTGAGGAAAGCAAGACTTGATAGATGCTACATCTCTCAGAGCCTTACTCATCAGTGGGGCCACCCTTCAATCACGCAACGTACTGACCTCACCATCTCCGATCACTACCCGATCGTTATCACTTTTCAACCCTCCAACAGGACCCACAAGGCTCCGTGGTTCCATGCCAACGCTTCCACCTTCTCTCTCCCCTCAGTCCATCAAGAGATTGCCGATGTGTGGAAGGTGGCGTTCGCCTCTGGCTTGGCCCCAGCCAAGTGCTGGAGAAGTGCGGTCGACAAGTCTCGCAAGATCATGATCAGAACTAAGAAGATGCTCGAGACAGTGCGGCGGGCTCGTAGGGAAGCGCTTTACCATAGACTCTGGCGACTCGAGGAGGAAGTGAACAAAGGAAAACACCAAGCCCAGAAAGGTCTCCGAAGAATCAGAGCAGCGTTGAGATACGAGGAAGAAATACAAAGGAAAAACTTGCAAATATTCTTCAAGGAGTGGTGGGCTGGAAAAGCCGACAAACCCACCAAAGAGATGTGCAGTATCCTTAAAAGGAAACACAACAGAGAAACGATCCCCCTACTGCTAGACCCACATGGCAATGTTTGCAACTCGGAAGAAGATAATTTTGGCATCATCGAAGGGCACTTCACGAGCCTCCTGGGAACCTCGAACCCCCTCTCCCACCATAGAAGGGATTGCATGGCTGCCATTTCTAGGGTTTCCCCCCGGAGAATACCACCCAACCTCCACTCCCTGCTCCATGCCCCGATCTCTGAATCAGAAATCATTGAGGTCATTGATGCCCTCCCTCTCGGCAAAAGCCCGGGACCCGACGGACTCACTAACGAGTTCTTTAAATCCTTCAAGCTGGTGGTCGCCACCCCTCTTCGGATGGTTTGGCAAGAAGCGCTAAAATTTGGTGCTCTTCCTTCTTGTATAAATAATGGAATTATCAAGCTGATTCACAAGAAGGGGGAAAAAAACAGAATCGAGAACTGGCGGCCAATTACGATGCTCCAAACAGGGTACAAGATTGTCGCCAAAGTCATTGCCAACAGACTTGCGTGCCACCTCAGATCTTGGCTTAGCGAGGACCAAAAAGGCTTCATCAAAGGCAGGTCCATCCTGGAAACCATTATGGATATTTGGGAAGGTATTCAATTTGCAAATGAGTCTAATCAAGATGTGGTCTTCCTCAAGATCGACTTTGACAAAGCCTACGATAGGCTTGAATGGGACTATATTCTGCAGTCGCTCCAAGACCTCGGATGTAGTCAGAAATTCACCAAGATGATCGCGACCCTTCTCGGCAACGCAACGACCCAAATTAACGTTAACGGCAAACTGTCGAAGGCGATCCATCTTAAAAGATCTATTAGACAAGGGTGCCCTCTTGCCCCCCTTCTCTTTGCCATCGCCACTGAGGGGCTGAGCAGACTTGTGGCTCATCATGTGGAGGCTGGCAATATCAAAGGCCTCCAACTACCTCACGACCACAACCAAATCATCATGAGACTGTTTGCCGACGACATGAATGCGTTCGTTCACAATGATAATACCAGCCTGGAGACTTTCTGGAGGTGCCTTGATACCTTTTGTGAGGCCTCTGGATCCAAGATCAACCACAATAAGACCGCCTTTAGGGCCATCGTGGGACACCAACCTGGCCTTCTCGTTGTTCATGGCTGTCAAATCATTCCGCAGGGCCAAATCTTTCGGCTTCTTGGAATCCCCTTGGGATTTGGCGTCTCTATGGAGCAGCGATGGAACTGGGTGCTGGCCAAACTTGAAAACAAGCTCAACTACTGGAGAGGCATGCAAATCAATCTCGCTGGACGGGCGATGGTTATCAACACGTTCCTCCTCTCGTCTACCATCTATTTCCTTTCTTGCTGGAGACCGAATGAACAAGGCCTGTCCAAACTGAATAGCATCTGCAGAAACTTTCTTTGGACGGGTGATCATAACAGAAGGGGGGTGCCTAAAATCAAATGGGCCATCTGCACCAGCCCTAGAGATAGCGGGGGGCTTGGCATCCTGGACATTGGGTGTATGGCTAACAAACTTGCAGCCAAATGGATGATTAAAGCTTGGTGCAATAGGGAGGCCTCATGGGCCAAGCTGATCTTCAGAAACAAAAATGAGTTGGCCCTCATGGGGTCCCCGAACTGGAAGAACCTTGACATCATGACCCTGCTATTCTCCCCGATACCTGTCTTCCCGAAAGGCTCCAGTCTCGTATGCTCTCTTTGGAAGGGCTGGAATAAAGTCAAAAGCTTCACAAGAATTAGTGAAGACTGGAAGTGGGCGGCCGGAATCAGACAAAACGACTCTATCTGGTTTCCGATACATGGCATCCGGAGTGTGGAGTCGTGGAACATTCAAAATGCCAAGAAGTTATGGAACAAAGGATTCAAAAAATGGAAACACCTCTGGAAACATGACACCAACAGTTGGATCAACTTCGAGGATATCGACCCTCGCATAAACATCTCCTACGAAGAATGGAACACCTTGCAAAGCAGATGCCTCGCTTGGGAGCGCCACAAAACTCGCCTGCTCATGGGACATGATGCTCCGAACGCACGTGGTCTCAAATGGCACAATGGAAATAGCCTACTCAAAATCCCGAACATCAAAGAAACGACTGACCTCCAGATCAGCCTCAACAAGAAGTGGTGCCTGTCTTGGACGCGGCTTCGGTGGGACATGAAATTCATGGGTATCTGGCACCCACTTATAGAGATTAAGAAGTCTGTCCTCTTATGGCAAATTCTTCATCGAGGAATTTGGACTAACCAAAAGGCTAGCAAAATTTGTGGGATCCCTCCGTGGTGCAAACGCTGCCACCATGCAATCGAAGATGTCCCACACATCTTCCTTACTTGCCCCAACTCTTACAGAATCTGGCAGACGGTTGGACTGAAAATCAGAGTTCAGAAACAGCTTAGCTGGAAACAAGTCCTTTTGGGAGAAGCGATCGGATGCTCTGCGGCTCTCTGGAACGCAATCAGAGGGGAAGTCCTGTGGAAAATTTGGCGGGAGCGGTGTGCTCTCAACTTCGGCGACCCTCCCAAGGAGTGGACGATTGAGAAATCTCTTTTCCTACTTGGCAAGAGGATTGTCAACAGTAAGAAATCCCCCCCCTTCAGGCACCATCAAGTCCTCCTTTTGATCAACAACAAGCTCAAACCCAAGTGGGTCCCGCATGAGGGCGACGAGAGGGTGATCAACCTTCTTTGTAATGCAACCTAGGAATCAACCAAGCCTCCCCTGCTTTGTGGGATTTGGGGGGTCCCGTGGGCACTAGTCCCCTTCTTTTGTACCCTTGTTTCTTAATTTAATTCAAGTCCGGGAGAGTAGGCTATTGCCGAACTTCCTTTATATTAACAAAAGTTATAAACGTAGTCGATCCACACTACCGAAGTTGACTGTTGCTCCCACCTCTTAGCTTGGTGCAGGGTGAAGCCTTGTTCAATGCCACGGAAACCCCTCAACACGTTAGTGTTGAGATAAATTTATATTCCTTCACACTTTTTAATCAGTTGCTAGCCTTTGGGTTGTTTCAAAACAATATTGGATTAGTTCAAGCTAATTACCTTGTTTACCCTTAGGACCATCCCTTTCTCATATCTACCTAAAAGTATGAAAGTCATTACCCTTAAACCCATCCTTTTCCCATCTCTTCCTTAGCATTATTTTAAGCTTTGTTTCATGGTGGTGCTAGGTTTCTAACCCCTGCTTTCTAAAATGCAATGGGTTCCATGAATTCTATTCATGGGGATTGTACACTTTCCCTATGTATCTTGAAGCATGAATGGCCTCACTGGTATGTTCACAGATACATTTATTCACTCAAATTACTGAATTTCTCAGTTCTAGTGGAATTAGCCCAATATATTTTGGTCAATCAAACTAGACTACCACAAGTTTTTCATGCAAGTTATTTGATGCAAAATACTTGCTTATGAACTATAAGAACCAGTGCCTACAAGAGAGCCTACTTGCTACCTTCACTAGACATGCTCACACTAACCATTATTCACCCTATCTTTGATTTTTATCATAATATGAAGATTCTATACTTGCACTTTGAGCCATGTTTAGATGAATGTATTAGCTTTCTAGCAACTTCATGCCAGCTCCCAAGGTTGGAGATTGATTTTTAACACTGCAAATTAAGCATCAACCTTCAAATCTTCATGTGCTCCCAAGGTTGGAGATTGATTTTTAGCACTGCAAATTAAGCATCATTCTAGCTCCACGATTCCAATGCCTAACTTTGTTAGCTTGATTTAGTCCAATGCTTTGGCAAGCATGTTAAAACATTGATCTTAGGTACACATGTGATCGACTTGTACCTCCTTAACAAGGACCTTCTCTTTGATTTAGAGGTAATGTATCTCTATATGTTTGGTCCTAGGATGCATATAGCATTGGCAGATAGGATCACACTACTCATGTTTTTGGACATGATTGGAAACTAATTGATCTGCAAATTTTATTCAACCATAAGCTTCTTGAGCCACGTGAGCGCACATGTACCTTTTGCTAATGTTCAATATTCAAATTCTGTAGAATATAGAGAAAATATAGCTTGCTTCTTTGCCATACGTAAAAATTGGTCCTGCCTAGCATCATTGAAAATCCACTTGTAATCCCCCTATGTTCTTTGATACCATCCCAGTCAACAAGCTCTCACACACTCTCACACACAAAGAGAGGAGCATACACACATTGAGGTAAGGAAGAATGATCTTCTACTTCTTCTTCTATTAGATAACGATGATGTACAAGAATGATCTAATACAACAATACCACTAGTGCAATATATAAAGAATAGATTATAAGGAAAATCCTAATGTCCATGAATGAGTGAGCTGGCAAGAAAACAAATCTGCCATAGCCTCGATAGATAAATCTAATAAAGCTCACTAAAGTATCCATAACATATATTGATGTGACCACTATACATGTCAAAGAAATGAAAAAGAGATATGTGTCATCCTTGATCATCACATATTGAGCTTGATATCTCAACACTCCCCCTCAAGCTCAATGTCATGTCATGTAATCCAACCATTTTCTGAAACTTCTTCAGCTTCTCTGCTAACCTCTTCATCTATCCTCACATAAACAAGATCAATATCACTTAATACCACTTTTTTTTATGATGAAGTGATAATTTACATCGATATGCTTTATTCTAACATGAAAAACAAGATTTTATGCTAGCTAGATGTATTTAAGATTATCACAATAAATGATGATATGCTTTTATACTTCCATACCTAAATCTTCAAGTAGCATCTCTAGCCAATGATCCTATGCATGCTGCCATTGTAGCACCTCTATACTCAGCCTTTATAATCGATAGAGCAACAATGGGTTCCTTCTTACTAGTCCATGTGACAATTGCACTCCCAAGTGAGAATAGAAAGCCACGTTTCTAGTTTCTAGTTTCTAGTTTCCATTTTCTGTTTCTGTTTCCATTTTCATTTCTATTTTTGTTTTCGTTTCGGTTGTTCCAGTTCCATAACCAAAACCTACATTTACACCTATGTTTACTCCTTCAGCTTACTCCAAGGCTTCAAAAAACATTCGTGAAACTAAAAGTTGGTGACTTTCATAGAAAGACTTTCTTTTAATATCAGAAATTTCGGTCTACAATGACCCTTATTCTAACCACTATTTTTCTCATTATTTCTAACAATAGAACCTTATATGCCGATTTATTTACAAACTAGATTATAAATTGGATTTATTGATATCTGCCCTAAAGTCGGATTATTGATGTCCACCCTTCATACTTTCATGTCCTAACGAACCTCCAGCTGCTATATCAAAAACACCAAAACACATTAATACATTAATAAATTAACGCTCAAACAATCCATTGTTCAACATACTCCATAACGTATAACAATTTGATTCCCTAGCAGGATTCTTTTGTTCAATTATCAACATGGACATGAGATAAAAAAAAATCGAAATATGTTCCCTAGTTTGAATAAGAATGTTGAACTCCTTATATGAAGTTCCTAAACCACGAGGTCACACTTCCACCTTATCATCATCATCTACATTGATCGAAATAGATGCAAGCGACTCACATATCATGTTGATTTTCTAGGTGTAGTCACTCACTGACATGCTCTTTTTCTCAAATGTTTGTAGCTTCTTCATCACTTGTAACTTTTGTGGCTTTGTATTGGTCTCATACAATGTGACCAAACTATTCTAAGCCTCTTTCAGAGTTTCAACATCCTTAATATGCCCAATCATGATATCTTGTATGCTAACAAACACCCAACACATTACCTTCCATGCTCGTTGACTCCACTCTTCATATGCTTTTAACTGGTCTACAGTCAGATTCCTCTCTAGTAATTGTGGAGCGATTTCATTCTCTCCTTAGATGTACTTCTTGTACACTTTTCCCATCACAAAATTCATAAATCTGAATCTCCAAGCATCAAAGTTTTTCTTGTCCAACTTATTTCTCATAAGTTGACTCATTTGATTAGCATTTTCCATTTCTATAGGAATTCACAACACTAGAAAAACACTAGAAGCATTAGCTCTACTTGAACACTATCACACTATGATGTTTTAGTTTGATCTCCAAAAAACATGGTTTTTTCTATCAAGAGTACACAGAATCTCTTGAAATTCTCCATCTAGAATATTTGAATGTTGGAAGATTGAACGCAAGTTCAATTTTGCAAACTGACCTATTTTCTTCATGGGCCCCATCTTGCAGGCTCAAAACAGGTAGAGATGGATCCAAAACAAAAAATTGAGCAAAATGAGTGAACCTAAAGGGCTAAATCAAGAAAATATTTTGACTACTTCTACCTTCACAACAAATTTTGTAGCAATCTGAGATCGTTTCTAAAGCCTGCATTCTCCATGCTTTGTCACACACTCTTAATTATGGGCCTTCTCCACTAGCTCTATAAAACCATACAAGCTCGAATTCCATGTCAAGAGAAAGGAGATAAAGTAGAGAACTCACATGCACAAAAGAGAGCAGCACACACAGATTGAAGCAAAGAAGATTGATCTTTTTCTTATACTTTCATTACATAAAGTGGATGTACAAGAATAACAATACAACTAGTGAGATATATAAAGAAGGATTATAAGGAAAATCCTAATGTCTAGACATGAGTGAGCAGGCAAGAAAAAAAATGTGCCATCACTCTCTATAGATAAATCTAGCAAAGCTCACTTAAGTATCCCTAACATATACGAACATGACCATTATACATGTTAGAGAAATAAAAACGTGTTTTGTTTCATCCTTGATCATTACATGCTGAGCTTGATATCTCAAGATTATATTAGGCGCAAGTAAATGAGGAACCCAAGAGGTGTGCATGAATTGAGGTAGCACAACAACAATATATACTCAGTTAGGCCTTGTGATAATGGCACCATAGACCCATATAAAAGTGCACCCTTAACTTCATCACCTTCTATTTAGATTAATTTCATATTAACATCCATTGGATTAGTGAACAGTTTGCAACTTGTAAGTCCATACTTCTTCAAAACATCCAATATGTATTTCCTTACATGAGTGAGATACCATTATCTTTAAATGTGACTTCAATACCTAGAGAATATCTTAGATGTCCAAGGTCTCATATCTTGAAATCCTTTATGAGTCTCTCCTTGATGTCCTTGATGCTCTTGATGCCTTCTTCATGATCATGTGCAATAAGAAAGCCATCTACATACACAAACAATTTCACAAATGCTCCACCTTCTATTTTCTAGAATAATGATGGATCAACTTTGCTTTATTTGTATCCATAGTTGATCACATAGTCTACAAGCCTTTTATTATATGTCATTTGGGCTTGTTTGAGGCCATAGAGTGCCTTCTTTAACTTGAAAACATAATCTTTTATGATTCTATTTTCAAGCCTGTTGGGGGATTGTTTATTTGAAAGGGGCTAGGGTGTTTGCAGGAGAAGAATGGAGAAGAAGAAGAAAGATAAATTGTGTCGGAAGCCTCTCTGTCTTGATTAACATAAAAGATTATAATATCTTTTTATAGAATAATACAAAATTTTCTATGTGCATGGCACTTAAGACAAAGAAGTACACACAAGTACACAAAATATGAGAATTACTTGTGAAGTAAACCTTTCTGCGAGTCCTTCACCTTCTCTAGTAGTTTGCTCATCTGCACTCCTTGTACTTCAAGATTCCGATTAGTTTGAAGGCATGCTCACTTCTACTTTTGACCTACAAAACCTCCTTGAGGATACTTTGTCACACTTCATTTTCTCTCTTTTGATCTCTATGCACTATCTATGCATTCTTTGTCACGCCCTTTGCACACTCTCTCTCTTTGTACACTTTGTCTCTCTACATTCCAAGAGTGTTTGGCTTGCTCTCTCTTGCTCTCTAATTGTAGTGTATCATCTTGCTCCCTTCCTTTATATCCAAGAATGCTCCTTTATGGTCTGTTAATTCCTCTTACATACCTCACTTCAGCTCTCAAGTAGTTTTCTATCTTGATGCTTACTTTGTTGTCTCAAGAACTTTTTCATGTAAAGACCAAAGATTCCTTATTTTGTCATATAGTGACTTTATGGAAAAGAAAAATTAAAAGGGGGGCCACACATAAGCTCTTGCATATCATCTTCACTTTCTCTTTACCATGTTTTGATCTTAGTTTCTACAAAATGTATATATAAGGCAGGGTTCATGTGGACATTCCATAACACTTAGAAATCCTTAGAAACCCTTCAAAGGAACCTTTTTTCAACCTGCATTTACCTTTTCCTTTAAAAACATTGTTAACAAACTACTTGTGCACTACCTATGCACGCATGTGCTTGGCCACTTGTGCATCATTTTTTACTAGCTCAATAGTTGCCCACAACTTGATGGGTTGTGCATCCTAGAGAGACAAGAGACAAACCACAAGCATAGACATTTCACCTCAACACTAGAGTGGTTAAAACCTTGAAAAGAACATGTGAGAAATCCAATAGGAGAAGGAAGGAAAACAATCACAAGGGAACATCAAAATTGGACTCAAGAATGCAGGAAAGAGCATTTGTGGTTGAGGGACTAATAAAGAAAAGGGCAAGGAGGGTAAGGGGCTAATGATGAAAGGGCATACAAGAGTTAGGGTTACGTGTAGGTTATGGTATAAAGTAATGGGTACGGACTAGGATGTGGGGTGGATGATAGAAAAAATTTGCAAAGAAAGTTGAAGCAACAGGTGATACATATGAAAAGTGTGAATCATGTGGAAAAATAAAGAGGTAATGGACGATGTGAACCATGCATCGCTGATAAATGACATGTTGAATATGTGCAAAATATATGGGGTTTGACCAAAAGAATTAAAAAAAGATGGAATTTGGGGGAATTAAGATAAGAATGAGTTCAAGGGTGTCAAGAAACTTGAAAATCACTCCATGTTTTTGAAAAATAATACCCACCTAAAGTGCAATCTAGAGCTAGAGAGTATATATCATTAAAAAGAAAAATATATGTGAGATCATTAGATTAAAATTTATCCTATGTGCTGGCCGGGGGAGGGGGAAGAGGGGTGAGAGCATGCCGATGGGGCACAAGGGGGGAGGAGAGAGAGAGAGAGAGGGAAGAGGTAGAGAGAGGGGGAGAGGTAGAGAGAGAAGAGAGATATAGAGGAGCATGAGAACTAGCGAGAGAAAAGATATAGGTAAAGAGAGAGGGAGAAGGGTAGATAGAGATTCTTTTTATTTTTGTAAAAAAGCAAGGGACCCTTTTTTAATAATCCTTCAAATAAGAAAAAAATCAAATAAAATGCCAAAAATCCAAACAGACTACAAACACTCAATAACAATTCTACAAAAAAAGACACGATCTCAAGGCACCTTTCCACACTCAAAATGTCAAAGAGCTTCCTTTTATGATCTAATTCAACAAGAAAAAGTGCATATTTTAAAGGAAAATAATTCCCATAAATTCCTAAAAAAATCTATAAAAAAGAAAAAAATTCTTATAATTTTTTAGCAAGATTTTGATGAGTTTTTCTATGGAATGACATCAAAATCACAAGAGATAGCTAGAAGGAAATCCTAAGAAATGATGAGAATGAAAAAACGAAGGTTTAAGCTAGTTGACTTTTAGTCAAACCTATCTGTTTTGATTCAACTTTTTGCAAGTAATCTTCCAAGGTACATAGGGTCTCAGATATACTCATTGAAAAGCTAAAAGGGTCCTCAAAACTTCTCTAAACTTTATTTGCCTAGTGTAGTGCAAGGATTTTGCAGCATCACTTCATATTTAGGAACATATTAATCCATCTCTTCATAGTGCTACCACAGCAAGTATGGTAGATGGATTCCCTTCATTAATTGACCAATTGGACGTAAGTAATTACTCTACTTGGTCATTAAGGATGGAAGCTTATCTCCAAGGTAGGATTCTATATAGTTATGTGGCTAGAGATGAAGTTATGCCTACATTCAGAAACAAGAGTCAACCAACACATGAAGAGCAGGAGAGACTAAGTACATGGTGTTCCAAAGATGCATTGGCAAGGTCTTATCTTCTCAACTCTATTTCTGATTTTTTGTTACCTCATATCAGAAGTTGTAAAACATCTCAGGAAGTGTGCAATGCACTTGAAGCTATCCTCTCTTCAAGTACTAAAGCAAGAAAGCATCAACTATGGTTGGACTTCACAACCCTCAAGTAAGCTCCCAAGCAAAATGTGACTGACCTTTTTGTGAAAATCAAGGATATAACTGATCAATTAGGAAGTATTGGAGAAGTAATAGATGAGGAGTAGATTGTAAGGCAAGTCATCAATGACATAAAGGCAAACGACAAGTGGGAGGCTTTCACTACAACAATGCATTTGTACATGTATATGCATGTACCAGACTTCAACACTCTAATTGGACAATTACTTACTCAAGAGGCCAAAATCACAAAGAATGGAGAAGGCTCCAAAGGTAATCGATCTTTAGCTTTATACACTGATAAAAGCAAGACTAAAGATAATAAAGGGAAGGCAAAGAAAGTGGATGATGAAGCAAGTATGCATCAAGTCAACTATGTAGGTAGAGGAAGACATGGCAGAGGTAGAGGAAGAGGAGGTAGACAAGGCAGGGGGAGATCTCAAGACCCTAATCATTGTTCTATTTGTGGGCTAACTAATCATACAACTGAAAATTGTTTTAGGAATTCTAGGAATAAAAGAAACAAAGGATACAATAGAGGAGGATATGGCTACTCAAGAGGAAGATTCAACAATGGCTATCATAAAAAATACAATCACTCAAGCTATTAGGGAGGCTACAAAGGAAGAAGCGATTTCAATAATTACACAGAGGACTCAAATCAAGAGGACTCATTATTAATCATGAACATGGCAATGCCCCAAGGTAAATCTGATGAGCATGTTTTCTACATAGATTCAGGTTGTTCCAATCATGTGGAAGGAAATGTGGCTCTCCTTTCAGATTTAGCAGATCCAAGGAACAAGCATGAGTTACAAATAGGAGATGATACAAGACACCTTGTGGAGAAAATAGGAAATGTCAAACCACCTTATCAAAACATCAACCTACTCAATAAGGTACTCTATGTCCCTGCCATTACAAAGAATTCGATAAGTGTTGGGCAGATAGTAGAGGAAGGGTTGCAAGTCAGGTTCACAAAAGGAGGAGCATATGTTGAGGATCCTAGCCAAGGATTTAGAAGAATTGGAAAGGGAGAAAAAACAAGTAGATTTTTCGTATTTGAGTTGCAAGACAAAAGGAACATAGCTCTTTTCAATTATGTTAATCAAACACTCACATAGTTGGAGGTATGGCACAAGAGGTTAGCACATATTGGTGGAAGATCACTAAAGCAAATATGTAGAGATCAAAGTGTACTTGGACTTTCTAACTTGTCAAAGCAACATATGACTTATAAATGCAGTGCACGTCAATTTGGAAAGTCCCACAGGTTACCCTTCAAGAAGAAAGGCTATATGCATGGAGACCTCTTGGAATTGGTCCACACAGATATATGGGGACCTACTAGAGATGCTTCACTCTTTGGATCAAGGTATTATGTATCATTTATTGATGATTTCCATAGGTGGACTATCCTATTCTTTATGAAACACAAAGATGAAGTTTTTTCATGCTTCAAGAGATATTTAGCTCTTGTGGAGAATCAAATAGGTAAATCTCTTAAGAGGTTAAGGTCAGATGGAGGGGGAGGATATTTCTCCCATGAATTTGATTCTTTCGTTCAAGAAAGAGCAATCAAGAGAGAGGTAACTACAAGGTACACTCCTGAGCAAATGGAGTGGCAGAGAAGAGGAATAGGACAATTGTTGAAGTTGCAAGGTTTATGCTAAATGAAAAGCATCTACCTAACTATCTATGGGCTGAGGCTATATCCATAGCCACTTATTTGATTATTAGGTTTCCTTCAAAATCTCTTTATGGGATGACACCATATGAAGCTTGGAATGGAAGAAGACCAAGCGTAGATCATTGAAAAAATTTTTGGTTGTATTTCTTATTTTCATATTCCTTCACATGTTAGAGGAAAGATGGATCCAAAAGCAAAAGGGTGTGTATTCATTGGATATGAGAACAATCAAAAGGGCTACAGACTATACAACCCTACCAACAAAGGATTCTTGGTGAGTAGAGATGTATTATTTGATGAGAACAACTCATGGTATGAGGATTCATGCAGGAAGGTCGATTTGCTTTATGATCTTGGAAATGATTTTCCAAGGCTTGTTAAAGAAGATCAACCTAAGATTGAAGAACAAGAAACATCAGAAGATGATGAAGAATCTCAGATGAAAAAGATCAATGCATGGAAGTCTAAAGGTAAAGCAAAATTGCAAGAACTTGGAGAAGAGGCACAATCATCACATCATGGCCTAAGAAGGTCTATGAGGGAAAAGAAGAAGCCAGAAAGGTATGGTTTTGACACCACTCTAGTTACTAAGCACTCTATCTTCATAGCACAGGATATAAATCAAGAGAAGCCCTCATCATTTGAAGAAGCCAAAGTAAAACCAAAATGGAGGCATGCAATGAAGGAGGAAATTGAAGCACTTGAGGAAAACAACACTTGGGATTTAGTTCCCAATACTTAATCCATGAAGGTACTAGGTTCAAGGTGGATCTACAAACTCAAGAAGAATTTTGATGGTTCTATAAACATGTATAAGGCAAGGCTTGTAGCAAAAGGCTTTGCACAAACTCAAGGAGTTGATTATGAAGAAACATTTTTCCCTGTAGCAAAGATGCCTACAATCAGAGTTTTGCTTAGTATTGCTTCTTTCATGAATTGGAAGATACTCCAATTAGATGTAAAAAATGCATTTCTTAATGGTTGGATAACAAAAGAAGTATATATGACAAACACCTGGGTTTGAGAATCAAGTGTATCTTGATTATGTATGTAAACTAAACAAAGCATTGTATGGTCTCAAGCAACCTCCAAGAGCTTGGAACTACATACTTGTTTCATTCTTGCAAGAAAAAGGCTTTCAACCAAGCAAGGCAGATCCATCACTCTTTATTAAAAAGAGTAATTCTGAAGTCATCTACTTATGTGTATATGTAAATGATATTATACTTACAGGAAATGATAGAGATGGCATGAAGAGAATCAAAGAATAGATGAGAGAAGAATTCAAGATAAGTCATTTGGGATCACTTACCTACTTCCTAGGATTGGAACTTGTCTACAAAGATCATGGTTTGTTTCTCATTCAAAGATAATACATTAAGGACATGTTGGCAAAATTCAAGATGCAAGATTGTAAGGCTTTAGGTTCTCCAATGGAGGTTAATCACAAACTGAGCTCACATGAAGGTGAACTCATAGAGGATGTCACAGCATATCAGAGTATAGTGGGTAGTTTAAAATATGCCACATTGACAAGGGTAGATATATGCTATAATGTGAGTGTGCTAAGTCAATTTATGCACACACCTAGGAAACCACACATGGAAGCTGCCAAAAAGATACTCAAGTATCTCAAAGGGACTATAAATGAAGGACTTTATTAATCATATGTATCTGATTTAGGTCTAAAGCTATTCTCTGATGCAGATTGATTGGATCCAAGGAAGATAGAAGGAGCACTTTAGGGTATCTCACTTTTTCAATTTCAAAGCTTACATCATGGTCATCTAAGAAGCAACCTACAGTTGCTCTCTCTTCCACAGAGGCTGAATACAGAAGTCTTGCCATAGCTAATCAAGAAGCTATGTGGATGAAGACACTATTCATAGAACTTGGATTGGAATTTGGGAGTCCAACTATTTTTTGTGACAATATGCATTCTATTCACTTAGCTACTAATCCAATATTTCATGCAAGGACTAAACATATTGAAATTCATTATCACTATGTAAGATAAAAAGTTATGAGCAAGGAGATTCAAATATCATATGTGTCCACTCATCAACAATGTGCAGATATTCTAACCAAAGAGTTCAATGGTACAAAGCTTTGCAAATTCAAGGCTATGATTGGGTTGTAGGTAATTCTTGAATATTGAAAACCTCAAGCATACTTGGCTTGAGGGGGAGTTGTTGGAGCAATTCTATGACAATCCTAAGTATTGGCTTGAGTCTCACAAAGTCATAGGAGAAGCCTTAAAGTGAAGACAATGTATGAAGATTAAAGAGTTCACTTGTGAACTATCTCTTGTAACTCTTTGAACATTTACTTGATGTAAAAGTAGAGAATCAAAAGTGTTTTAATACACTTGATGATTAGGCAAAGAGAACTCCATGAAGTCACAATTGAGTTAGTTGGAATCTATCACTAAAAATAAGGAAAAGTGATTTAGGTGAGTTCCAATTCAAATTCAAATGAAGGCTCCAACTCTCACTATATATACATGTACTTTTTAGTCGTGGTTAGAGAGCCTCAATCTTCACAGATTTATTGCAAGATTAGTGTGTGATCCTAAGCACACATATGTACTATTCACTCACTATAGAATTGATTTAATGATCATTTATTGCCATATTGTCAAGTCTATTTGTATGAATTGTTCTCTATCACAATCTCTTAGTTTTTAGTCATCTTGGAGAGCACATTTCTCTGAGCATGGTTCATCCTTTTCAGAGCTTTAACTTGCTATTGGTCTCTAAGTATACTATCATATTCGAGAGTTTCATCTCAATTGGATCTATGTGCTATGAGCAATTATCATTTAAGCTTGACTGTGTATAGATGTCTACTACTTCCTAAAAAGTTGGGTTGACATAGGTCAATTGCTAAATTCATTTCTCATCATATGGTTCAGTGAAATAACTTGTAATAGGTTGCCTTGCTTTGTAGTTAGACTCATCTCAAAGTTCTCTAGCCAATTTTGACCAGAGAAGGAGTACAGAGTAAAACATTGAGTGTCATAGTTCAAAAATAAAAGGTTTGAGCTAGTTGACTTTTTAGTCAAACTTATCTATCTTGATTCAACTTTTTGCAAGTGATCTTCTAGGGTACACAAGGTCTCAAATATACTCATTGGCAAGATAAAAGAGCCCGCAACACTTCTTTGGAGTTTATTTGTCTGGTGTAGTGCAAGGATTTTGCTGCACCACTTCATCTTCACGAACATATTAATCCATCTCTTCACACATGTTAATGCATTAGCTCCCATCTACTATATCTCCTTGTAGATGTTGTCCTTTAATAGTGAGAGTGAGGGGATGGATCTTCTAACCTGTAAGGGGGTATTCCCCTATAACTTTACCCTCATTGATAGCATTAGCCTTTGCAACTAGAGTAGATGTGGAAGCCTCATAAATCATCTACAAAACTTCTAATTTGAATTTGGAATCAATTTTTAATAGGTAAAAGATACCAATATAATTTTTGATGCATTTAAATAGCCTTAAAATCTCAAATTCCAGAGCATGGGCTATGTGTGACTTCTCAAGTACCTTTTGGACCCAGTGAATGCATGTCCATTAGCTTCACTTGTGCTTCCAAGTTCTTCTTTTTAGTGGTTCTCTTCAGTTGGCTTAGAACTATCATCAGGTGTATCCTTTTACTTGTTTAGTTCATTTTTACTTGACTCGTGGCACACTTCTTGATGAGGGGCTTTCCCTTTGTTCCTTGCCGCATATCAAAAGATATAAATTCTTCCATATGTTCAACCCTACCAGATGGTGATGGCATAATGGCTTGTTGGAACAAGTTCATGTCAAGTCTAAGTGTTGGCTTGAGTCTTCAAATGCCATAGAAACTTGAAGCAAATGCTAAATCTTTGAAGAGTTCACTTATGAACTCACACTTGTTAGTCTTTGAGTATTTACTTGATGTAAAAGTGAAGGAATCAAAGTTGTTGAATCCACTTGATGAGAAGGGAAAGAAAAGCCACGAACTTATTAGCTAAGCTTCTTGCCATATCAGAGTGTGATCACAAGGCACACACATGGACCAGTAAGTCTATTGTGATTTACATTCAATATACATTTGAATTCATGATCGTTTGTGACCATATCTTCATGTCTATGTGAGTGTATTGTTCACTTTCATACATCTCAGTTTTTCTTAGTCAGATTGCAGAGATGGTTTCTCTGAGCATGATGCTTCAACCTTCAAATCTTCATCCTAGCTCCATGATTCCAATCCCCAACTTTGTTAGCTTGATTTATTCCAATGCTTTGGCAAGCATGTTAGAACATTGACTAGGTACACATGTGATCAACTTGTACCTCCTTAACAAGGACCTTCTCTTTGATTTACAGGTAATGTATCTCTATATGTTTGGTCCTAACATGGATATAGGATTGGTAGATAGGATCACACTACTCATGTTTTTGGACATCATTGGAAACTAACTGATCTGCAAATTTTATTCAACCATAAGCTTCTTGAGCCACATGAGCGCACATGTACCTTTTGCTAATGCTCGGTATTCAAATTTTGTAGAAGATAGAGCAAATATAGCTTGCTTCTTTTCCATACATAAAAAATTGGTCTCGCCTAGCATCATTGAAAATCCACTTGTAATCCCCCTATGTTCTTTGATACCATCCCAGTCAACAAGCTCTCACACACTCTCACACACAAAGAGAGGAGCATACACATATTGAGGTAAGGAAGAATGATCTTCTACTTCGTCTTCTTCTATTAGATAATGAATATGTACAAGAATGACCTAATACAACAATACCACTAGTGCAATATATAAAGAGTAGATTATAAGGAAAATCCTAATGTGCATGAATGAGTGAGCTAGAAAGAAAACAAATGTGCCATAGCCTCGCTAGATAAATCTAATAAAGCTCACTAAAGTATCCATAACATATATTGATGTGACCACTATACATGTCAAAGAAATGAAAAGGAGATATGTGTCATCCTTGATCATCACATATTGAGCTTGATATCTCAACACTCCCCCTGAAGCTCAATGTCATGTCATGTAATCCAACCATTTTCTGAAACTTGTTCAGCTTCTCTGCTAACCTCTTCATCTATCCTCACATCAACAAGATCAATATCACTTAGTAACACTTTTTTTATGATAAAGTGATAAATTTACAACGACATGCTTTATTCTAACATGAAAAACAATATTTCATGCTAGCTAGATGTTGTTAAGATTATCACAATAAATTATGACATGCTTTTATACTTCCATACCTAAGTCTTCAAGTAGCATCTCTAGCCTTGATGCTTCGCATGCTGCCATTGTAGCACCTCTATACTCGGCCTTTATAAATGACAGAGCAACAATGGGTTCCTTCTTAATGCTCCATTTGACAATTGCACTCCCAAGTGAGAATAGAAATCCACTACTATATCTTCTATCTAAAATACTACTAGCCCAATCTGCATCAGTGTATCCATGAACCTGCCATTCTACACTAGCTTCATAAAACAATGCATAATCCAAAGTAGCATGCACATAATGTAGAGTGCACCTCGGATCATCTAAATGTGGTTTCCTTGGAGCCTTCAGAAAGTGACTTTGAATTCATAGAGTGTAGCTTACATCAAGTCTTGTAATTATGCAATATATCAAACTTTCGACAATTCTCCTATATGTAATAGCATTTTCCAATGCTTCACCTAATGTAGTATCCAACTTCAAATATTGACCTAATGGCATAGAACTTGGCTTACAATCAACCATTCCATACCTTTGTAGCATACTCGAGGCATATTGCCTTTGTGACATCCATATACCTATTTTTGTATGTAAAAACTAAATGCACAGCACACCAAGATCTTTCATGTCAAATTCCAACATAAAGACTTGATTTACCTCTTTCATGATTTCTTCATTAGACCACCTACAATCAAGTCATCCACATAAATAGCCACATTTGTGATGCCATCATCACCCTTCCTTGTGTATTATCTATGCATGTCCTTTTGCTATCATTTTGTTTATACCTACTTATGCTATCATCAAATTTATGCTCCACCTTGTAAACCCACTTGTAGCCTATGGGTTTCATTCCTTTCTGAAATGGAACCAACTTCCATGTGTTTCATTTCCATAAAGTGAACCCATCTCCTAATCCATTGTTTTCTGCCAATTTGCATTTCCAATTGCATCTTCAAAACAAGAAGGTTCAGCACCTTATATTACCTTGGTCATGTAAGCACAATGACAAGACATGTAGCTCTCATATGTTAATCGTTGCACGTAATTATGCATCCTTTCAATTATTCTTAGTCCTAGGTCACTTCTTCTTTTTGTATCATTTGCATATGCCTTTCTTACTCCTACAGTCTTCACAAAGTGCAATCCAAGTTCCTCATTAAGGCTCATTTCTGAACCACTTGATTCTCTATCAATCTCTTGAAAACATGTACTTGTTTTATTACTAGTAGAAACCCTTTCTTTACCTTTCTTAGACGTAGTTGATGAATTTTCTAGACTAAAATTTCCACTCCGACGATTTGAGTTCAAACTATTGCGTGACACATCCAGTCCACTAAAAACTGGAGATTCTAGAATTTACTTTTTAGATTTCCTTTATCATTTGGGTTAATATTAAGTCCTTTAGCATTTGGATAGAAGCTTGACATTTCATCAAACACCAACCTTCACCTTTTGTATAAGTCTCTTTTAACATTTATATCTCTTTTGCTAAATGAAGTACCCAATGAAGATACATTTTCTTTCTTTTGGATCACGTGTAATCCTCAACTCATCTAGAATATGCAATATAGCCAAAAACTTTCACATGTGATAAATTTGGCTTTTTATGTGTAAAATTCTCTTCAATTGTAACCTAATGTACAACATAAATTGGAGTTGTATTGATGATGTATACAACACTATGCTCAACTTCTACCTTATACAAATGAGGCATATTTTTCTCTACCATCAAGGATCTTGCTATTTCTAAAATAAGTCTATTTTTGCATTCAGCAGCATTCTGTTCTGATGTCTACCTATAGTAGTGACATCATGATCAATTATTTTCTCAGGAACCAAGATTTCAGATTGTTCTTCAATCAAAGGAGGGTCATCAAGAAGTGGTAAAGTGCCTTTAAATGGTTTAGGTAAACTAATATGAAAAGAGTTATGTATATTCCAATGAGATGGTATATCTAATCTAAATGAATTATCATTAATTTTTTTCTATAATGCGGAAGCAGTAGTGAAAGTCTTTAGTTGTGTCCGAATGAGGAAGTCACCTGACTCACAATTGTGACTTTAATTATGGTCTATGTAAGATAACAAGCATACTAGTCTCTAACTCCTTTTTCGATAAATTCTATCATGAGCTTTCTTCATTTTGCTTTGTGTCTCCTCCAACTATTTTGGTGCATCTAGTCAAATTTCCTCTAATTTTATGAGAGAAAATAGTCTAATAGAGACCCTAGGACCATTTCTCACATGCACGGACTCTCGCCGGGGTGATCCATGTAAAAACTCAAAGGGCTTAATAGGAATTATCCCATATACTAGTTGAAAGGGGGAGTGGTGTGTTGCTTCTTTGCATGCCAACCTGTAAGCCCATAGTATGCCTATGTAATTAGTGCCCTAGGGAGTCGGCTTTAACATACATTCATTCCTTAAAAGAGCTATAATTACTTTATTTATGGACTTTGCTTGTCCTATGGACCTTGGATAATATGCATAGCAATTTTGATGGAGAGAATTGTACTTGTTTAAAAATCATACAAAACTTTATTAACAAAGTGTATTCCTTGATCAATGCATATTTGAAGTGGAAAACCAAACCTCGAAAAAATATTGTTGTACAAAATCAATAACTTTTTGGGCTATGCAATCTAGAGTAATAGCCTTGGCCCAATTAGTTGCATAGTTAGTGGCCACTAGAAAATACTTATCCTATCTTGGAAAGGATGAAGGATAGATAGGGCCTATTAAATCTAAACCCCACTTCTTAAATGGTTTCCATGATGTGGAGACAACCAATGGATTTTGTCTATGCTTTGTGGATTTTCGACCACATCTTTGATAGGCATCACATGAGTGAGCCTTTCCTCTGCATCTTTGAAAAATGTTGGCCAACATAGACTCGAATCTAGGATTCTATGGCTCATAATATGGCCAAGAAGATCCCGCCACCTTATCCTTCATGTTTCGCCTCGATGATGTGCTTTTCCTCCTCCTCTTCCATGCACTTCCTTAGTAGATAATCCTTACCATATTTGTATAACTTGACTTCAATAAATGTAAATGATATTCTCTTTTTAGCAACCTTCTCCTTAACAAAGAATTAAGTTTAGCTAGATACTTACAAGTTTTGATCAAATACTTAATATCATCATACCATCCTTGTGCTTGACCTATGAATAGCGCAGTATCCAAGAATTCATCTTCCACACCAATGGTCTGGTCCTTTAGGTTAATCCTAGATAGGTGATCAACCATAGCATTATCCTTGCTTAGTCTATGCACTATAGTGAAACTTACTTCTTGAAATAATAGAAGTTACCTTGATACTCTACTTGTTGCTTGTGGCTTGTTTAATAGATACCTTGGTGGTTGGTGATCTATAATTATGATAAATTTTACCCCTATCAAGCAATGGCACAATGTTTGGATAGAAAATACCATTTACAAGGCCTCTCTCTTGATCATATTGTAATTCTTATGTGCTTTAGTTAGAATCTAACTTGAATATTGAATGGGTGTATCAAACTTGTACTCCTCACTATGTTGTGTGAGAACTACTCCCATTGCATAGGCACTTGCATTTACATGGAAATGGAAAACGTTAGAACAATCTGGTGTGACAAAAATTAGTTTGACCACTAGCTTGGATCTCACATATGATAAACCATTTCCTCTTCATTATCCTACTTGAATGGGACTTATTTACCTCCAAGCCTAGCCAATGCTCTGACTATGTCTGCATACATTTTAACGCATCTCCTATGGTAATCGGTAAAACCCAAAAAACTTTGAATTTATTTTGGATGTTTAAGCCGTCAATAGCTTTAATATGGCTATGATTTTATTTTGTTTAAGGTCCATACCTTTACCAGAAACCACATTTCTAAGAAGGGTACCTTCTGTCACTAGAAAGTGACACTTATTAGGACTCAACTTCAACTTTGTTTCCTTGCATCTATTGAAGATTTGTTGTAGTTGGATCAAATGATCATCCTAGGAGTCCATAGCAATACTAGTTCAAGTACCTAAGAAGGATGAGAAATCATCCATGAAAATCCAAAGAGCCTCCAAAAGCAAAGCTCCAAAAATAAGGTTCACTCTTGTATTGAAGATTTTTGGGAATTTTTTAGTCCAAAAGGCACATTAAAATAAAGATATCCCCATGCTATAATAAAAGATGTATTTTCCCATCTTTATGATGGATGGAAATTTCGTTATACCCTAAATGCATGCATGAAGCCATAGAGTGTATGTCTAGCCACTAGCTCTATAACCTGTTTTGGAAACGGCATAGGGAATCCATCTAGAATTGTTATCTTGTTAAGTCCTTTAAATCCACACATATTCCTTTTTTCTGTATTCCTTTTGGACACAATGAACATAGAAGAGAGCTAATATGTATGCTCCACTGGAATAATAATTCAATCATCCTCCATGCTTTGGATATTTAGGTAAAGAGTTTCAACATACTTTGGATTCAATCTATAGCTTTTCCTCATTACTATTTTGCCTCCTTCAATCAATGGAATCCTATGTTCCCTAATTACATAACCAAGTGGCGACTAATATAGGATGAGAGTTTTCCTTGTTGCCTAGCTAAAGTCTTTTGACAAGGTTCTTATCCATCAATGTGTCTAGAGGTCCTTCTCCATCTTTGGGATCTTCCATCACTTTTTATCCCACATAGTCTGAGTATCATATGTAGGAACAATTTGGATATAAATGTTGTTCTTCCTTTTCTTGCTTCCACCTTGTAGAGATTTCATGAACTAAAAAATAAATTTCCTCAATAGATTGCCTTATCTTGGAGATAGTTTCCTTCTTAGTATTTGAATCAACTTCATCTATGTTACACTAAAGAGGCATTTTCTTCCCTCTATTATGGCTTGAGTACACCCAATCCAATAATTTGTATGGAATCCACTTTTTCTTCATTATCTTCTTCTATAGTTGAGTCATTTGGAAAAATGTCATATCAAGAAAATGAGGTACCCACTTGAAGCCAAGCCAAAATGTACTCTTCCTCATATAAATCCAATTCTAAGTTTTTGATCATGTCCTGTTTCATACAAATACCAAATGTTTGCATCATGCTCATATGTCCCTAGTTGTCTAGTCCTTCTTCCAAACAAATCTCTTTAAGATATTTTTCTTCATGTTTTACGGACATAATATCTTTTGCCTAGTCATGCAAAACATTGGCATGCCTTATCCAGGGTGTCTCAATCAACATAGGAAAATCTCCATCTACACGTGGTAGTCTTAATACAATGAAGTACAAAGTGAAGATGTTACCTTGCACCTCAATTAGAACTCAGGGCACCACTCCTATTGGTCTTACTCTCCTTTGGTGATTCAATGCCACAATGAAGTTGGTTGTTCTTGATGGTTGAAGCCCAAGCTTTTGCGTAGTATTTTCAAGCATCATGTTGTTGGAGCAAGTCTATGACAAACCTAATTATTGGCTTGAGTCTCACAAAGTCATAGGAGAAGCCTTAAAGTGAAGACAATGTATGAAGATTAAAGAGTTCACTTGTGAACTATCTCTTGTAACTCTTTGAATGTTTACTTGATGTAAAAGTAAAGAATCAAAAGTGGTTGAATCCGCTTGATGATTAGGCAAAAAGAAATCCAGGAACTCGTAATTGATTTATTTAGAATCTATCAAGAGAAATAAGGAAAAGTGATTTAGGTGAGCTCCAATTCAAATTCAAACGTTGGTGCCAACTCTCACTATATATACATGTACCCTCTAGTCATGGTTAGATAGCCTCAATCTTCAGAGCTTATTGCAAGATCAAACATATGTACCAATACACCATTGTACTATTTACTCAATATAGAATTGATTTCATGATCATTTATTGCCATATTGTGAAGTCTATTGGTATGAGTCGTTCTCTCTCACAATCTCTCATTTTTAAGTTATCTTGCAGAACAGATTTCTCTAATCATGGTTAATCTGTTTTAGAGATTTAACTTGGTATTGGTAGTCTCTAAGTACACTATCATAGTCTAGAGTTTCATCTCAATTGGATCTGTGTGCTATGAGCAATAAACATTTAAGCTTGAGTGTGTACAGATGTCTACTACTTCCTAAAAAGTCGGATGGACATACGTGAATTGCTAAATTCATTTCTCATCATATGGTTCATCATTTTCAGTGAAATAACTTGTAATAAGTTGATTTGCTTCCGAATTAGATGGCTCTAAAAGATCTCTGACCAATTTTGACTAGAGAAGGAGTAATAAGTAAAACACTGAGTGTCATAGTTCAAAAATAGAAGGTTTGAGCTAGTTGACTTTTAGTCAAACCTATCTGTCTTGATTCAACTTTTTGCAAGTAATCCTCGAAGGTAGATAGGGTCTTAAATATACTCATTGGAAAGCTAAAAGATTTCACAACACTTCTCTCAAGTTTACTTGGCTAGTGTAGTGCAAGGATTTTGGAGCATCACTTCATCTTCAGCACATATTAATCCATCTCTTCACAGTGCTATCAGAGCAAGTATGGTAGACGGATTCCCTTCATTAATTGTCAAATTCGACATAATTAATTACTCTACTTGGTCATTAAGGATGCAAGCTTATCTCCAAGGTAGGAATCTATATGGTTATGTGGCTTGAGATGAAGTTATGCCTACATTCAGAAACAAGTGTCAACCAACACATGAAGAGCAGGAGAGACTAAGTACATGGTGTTCCAAAGATGCATTGGCAACGTCTTATCTTCTCAACTCTATCTCTGATTTTTTGTTACCTCTTATTAGAAGTTGTAAAACATCTTAGGAAGTGTGGAATGCACTTCAAGCTATCTTCTCTTCAAGTACTAAAGCAAGAAAGCATCAACTATGGTTGGACTTCCTAACCCTCAAAAAAGCTCCCAAGCAGAACGTGACTGACTTTTTCACAAAAATCAAGGACATTACTGATCAGTTAGGAAGTATTGGAGAAGTAATAGATGAGGAGCACATTGTAAGGCAAGTCATCAATGTCATAAAGGAAAATGACAAGTGGGATGCTTTCACTACAACAATGGATTTGTACATGTATATGCATGATTTAGACTTCGACACTCTAATTGAACAATTACTCACTCAAGAGGCCAAACTCACGAAGAACGGAGAAGGCTCCAAAGGTAATCAATCTTCAGCTTTATACATTGATAAAAGCAAGACTAAAGATAATAAAGGGAAGGCAAAGAAAGTAGATGATGAAGCAGGTATTCATGAGGTTAACTATGTAGGTAGAGGACAACATGGCAGATGTAGAGGAAGAGGAGGTAGACAAGGTAGGGGGAGATCTTAAGTCCCTGATCATTGTTCTATTTGTGGACTAACCAATCATACAACTCAAAATTGTTTTAGGAATTCCAAGAGTAATAGAGACAAAGGATACAACAGAGGAGGATATGGCTACTCAAGAGGAAGATTCGAGAATGGCTATCATAAAAAATACAATCACTCAAGCTATTAGGAAAGATACAAAGGAAGAAGAGATTTCAATAATTACACAGAGGACTCAAATCAAGAAGACTAATTATTAATCATGAACATGGCAATGCCCCAAGGTAAATCTGATGAGCATGTTTTCTACATAGTTTTAGGTTGTTCCAATCATGTGGCAGGAAATGTGGCTCTCCTATCAGATTTAGAAGATCCAAGGAACAAGCATGAGTAACAAATACGAGATGATACAGACACCTTGTGGAGAAAATAGGAAATGTCAAACCACCTAATCGAAACATCAACCTACTCAGTAAGGCACTCTATGTCCCTGCCATTACAAAGAATTTGATGAGTGTTGGGCACATAGTAGAGAAAGGGGTGCAAGTCAGGTTCACAAGAGGAGGAGCATAGGTTGAGGATCCTAGCCAAGGATTTAGAAGAATTGCAAAGGGAGAAAAAATAGGTAGATTATTCACATTTGAGTTGCACGACAAAAAGAACCTAGCTCTTTTCAATTATGGTAATCAAAGACTCACAGAGTTGGAGGTATGGCATAGGAGGTTAGCACATATTGATCACTAAAGCAAATATGTAAATTGATGATTGCCATAGGTGGACTATCCTATTGTTTATGAAACACAAAGATGAAGTTTTTTCATGCTTCAAGAGATATTTAGCTCTTGTGGAGAATCAAACAAGTAAATCTCTTAAGAAGCTAAGGTCAGATGGAGGGGGAGGATATTTCTCCCATGAATTTGATTCTTTCCTTCAAGAAAGAGCAATCAAAAGAGACGTAACTACAAGGTACACTCTTGAGAAAAATGGAGTGGCAGAGAGGAGGAATAGGACAATTGTTGATGCTGCAAGGTCTAATTTAAATGAAAAGCATCTACCTAACTACCTATGGTCTGAGGCTGTATCCATAGCCACTTATTTGATTAATAGGTTTCCTTCAAAATCCCTTTATGGGATGACACCATATGAAGATTGGAATGGAAGAAGACCAAGTCTAGATCATTGCCGAGTTTTTGGTTGTATTGCTTATGTTCATATTCCTTCACAGGTTAGAGGAAAGATGGATCCAAAAGCAGAAAGGTGTGTATTCATTGGATCTGACAACAATCAAAAGGGCTACAGACTATACAACCCTACCAACAAAGGATTCTTGGTGAGTAGAGATGTATTATTTGATGAGAACAACTCATGGTATGAGGATTCATGCAGGAAGGTCGATTTGCCTTATGATCTTGAAGATGATTTTCCAAGGCTTATCAAAGAAGATCAACCTAAGATTGAAGAACAGGAAACCTCAGAAGATGATGAAGAATCTCAGATGGAAAAGACCAGTGCATGGAAGTCTAAAGGTAAAACAAAATTGCAGGAACTTGGACAAGAGGCACAATCATCACATCATGGCCTAAGAAGGTCTATGAGGGAAAATAAGAAGCCAGAAAGGTATGGTTTTGACACCACTCTAATTACTAAGCACTCTTTCCATATTCTTCAAAAAATTAATGAGAATGCTTTTAGTCTACACATACCTTCTCATTGGAATATACATAATTCTTTTCATATTAGTTTATTGAAATCTTTCAAAGAAGCTTTACCACTCACTCCTATGTTTAGATGTTCCTCCATTACTTGAAGAGGATGCTAAAACTTTACTTCCAAAGAAAATACTTTATTATGATGTTATTACTACATGCACAAGTAACCAATATCATAGATGTTTAGTTAAATATAAAAATCACTCACTTGAAGAATCTCAATGGATTCATAAAACATCACTAAGTACACACTATGATTATTTGATTTTTGCATATCATTTATAGTCACATTAAATTCGAGTTTTCGAATTCCATGCATGTCTTTTTACGTGGTGAACATGCTTATGATTATTCTGTGATGGGACATGTGACTGGTCATCCATGTCTATTTTATTCTTATCAGCTGATGTGAGTTGCTCGTCAACTGGGAGGCATGTTATACTTTATGGAATAATGGAATGTTATATGGGTTTTAATTTATTGAGGGTTTTAATGTGATTTGTGTTTTGATTTAGCACATTGACTCATGAAGGTGTGAATGCATGTGGACTTATTCAAATATTTTTGAAGATATTTAGAAGAATATTTAGAAGATAGTGTTTTAGTTATTTTTTGTAAAAAAAATATATTGGTTTAGAAAGCGAAGTTGTTGTAAAAATAGTAGATTGCTTGCAAAGCGATGATTTTGTAAATAAAGAAAATTTTCATAAATGCACACTTTTTGAAGCACCACCCTCATGTACCACATATTTATGATGTAATGAAAAAGACCTATAATTACACATGCTCTAATAGAGTCATCCATCAGAGTATGTGGGGGGAGATTGTACCCAATTTGGTGTCAATTCTCTTGTCTCTTTGTATTCTGTTTATTCTTTTATGAGATTTCATTTTTGTACTATCCTCTGCATATGTGCATATGCAAGATCTCGTCAACATTCATGTTCATACTTGAATGATTGAACTTCATTTACTTGGTTGGATAAAGTTTCAAAGTTGTTTTTTCAAACTTGATGCTTCAAGATCAATTATCTCTTTCAACATATTACACATTGTGTGATTATTTTCAAAACGTTCACCTATTCCTTTAGTTAGAGATAAGAATTTTTCAAATTTTAATTGAATAGTTATTCATTATATTCTTGAACCTTCTTTTCAATCAATCTTTCTACACTATAATCTATCTCTTGTGTGGTGTGTTGTACAAAGCCCTTTTTGCCCATCCTTCACTTTAGTGATGAATGCAAAAGTAAAATATGAGTACCTAGATTTAGCTTGAAATTATATCACTCGATTCGCCAAGTTGCCATGGAACCTTCACATTGGGTTCATGGGGCACAATAGGGTGGATCAAGTCTAGCTTCCGGTGTTCCCATGATGGGGCATGTAGCTCAAGTGATAGGATGGAATGGAGGCTCAAAGAGAATAGAAGCTCAAAAAATTTGATAAGATCACTTACAAAATCTTTTCAAATTCTCAGGTGATTTGGAAACATAAATCTTCACCTATTATTATTATCAAGAAAATAATAATTATATCACTCATGGTATTTGTCATTGACAAATATATCAACAAACAACAAGAATACATAATATCGCTCACCATAAAATTTGACTGCTATCACACATGATGGTCATAGTGAGGGACATAATATCACTTCACATAACCCATAACATAAAGAAAAATCCAAAAGTGATTGATGAAAATTCGAAAGAGGAGAGAACTATTATATAGATTATAAGTGTTAAGATAAATTATACTTGAAAATTACATGAAAGTTACTACATAATCAAATAATCTTCTTCACAGATCATAGATCTTGTTAGTATCTCCTTGGAATCTCCATCAATACTCTGAAATCTTCATAATAATCTTCCTCTAATTCTAGAAGAGTTCCCTTTAGTAGTGTGCCACCTCTTCAAGTGTGGAGTCATCTCCTCCAAATCTTCATCCCTAGATAATCCTCAAGGTTGATCTTGATAAAAAAAGTCATGATTTACAATGAGGATGGAGTCCTCATTATATAGTTTTTTGAACGTCCCCCGATGTGGCTTTTCCATAAAAGCATGCGTTAACGTTTTGTTTTGTTTGATTTTGTTTTGAATATTTTATTATCTTTTATTATTTTTTACCTTAACGTTTGAACTAAGTGATTCGACATTTGAATGCTATGGAAATACACATAATTTTGGCATATTGTTTTTTTGTTTTACAGGCACACCCTTAATAAATGGATTTTCATTCATTCTTGTCAAAGATTACCTTACATCGTTATCATCACAACCATGTTGTACTTGGAAATGTATCACATGAATGGCTTAGTTTAGATTATTATCGTAATGATTGAAAACCAAAGTGTACCCTTAAATGGGTTTATCTCCAAAGTAATGTAGAGATGATAATCTCTACGACAAGGCATTGTCCAAGTGTGTGTGTCTTGCTCTCTCTTTCTCTCTAAGTGGTGTATGCTCTTACTCCCTTATTCTATCTACAAGAATGCTCCTTTATGGTGTGTTGATTCCTCTTACATATGTGGTTTCAATTCTCAGTTAGTTTTCTGTGTTGATGATTATTTGGTTGTCTCAAAAAACCTTCTCATGTAAATACCAACGATTCCCTACTTTTTCCTATAGTGACTTTATGAAAAACAAAGATTAAAATCTTGGGCCTCACATAAGATCTTGTATATTGTCTTCACTTTTTCGTTTCCACTTTTTTACCTTATTTTCTACAAAATTTTCTAATAAGGGAGGTTTCACCTAGACCTTCCATAGCACTCAAAAAGCCTTCAAAAACCCTTCAAAAAGACATTTTTGCAACCTCCATTTAAAATTTTTTTTGCAAGAACATTGTGAACAAACTACTTGTGCACCACCTATGCACCCATGTCCTTTGTCACTTCTGCACTGTGTGTGCACCACTTTGCCAAGTCACCACTTTTGACTAGGTCAACTAAACCTCAATCCTTGGTCCATGTATACTGCTTCCTCTAGATCTCTGTTTAGAGAAGCATTCTTTACATACAGTTGATACATCTTCCAATGCTTGGTGGTTACAATGCTTCTGGGCTAAAGGCCTCTTCATGATCCACTCAATACATTTGAGCCAAACCTTTAGCTATAAGCCTTAGTTCATGCCTAGCAATGCTACCATATGAGTGCTTCTTAACCTTATATACCACTTTTTGCCAATGATCTTAATTTCTTTCTTCCTTCCCACTACTTTTCAAACTTGATTATCCTCCAAAGCTTTAATTTTGTCTTGCATACCATCTTTCCATTCCCTACATGTACTTGGTGCTTCAAATCATGTGGGCTCTTGAATCATGTTTCTCATATATGCATAGTTTCTAGCCATGAATGAATCATAAGTAAGCCTCTCAATAGGATACCTTTTCTTATGAGACCTTCTCATTTCACATTTCCATTGATTTGGATTTTTGGTTCTTTTACTTTTGAGCTCTCTCCCTTCTTTGCATGATGGTTTACATTGACCTCTATCCACAAGTCTTCAGCTTCTTCATTTTTTGTGATGTTGCACTTGCCTGTGTTTCTTGCATCACTAAGTTGACTTGATGTAGGGCTATCTCTACTCCATGATGAGTGTTTACTTGATTTCTTGGATCCTCTAAGATTAGGGCTTTTTGGCTCTTCATTTTCTCTTAAATTCCTTCCTTCTTCGTCCTTATCTGATTTTATAGATCCATTTGAAGAAAAGCAAGGTAAAATCTCATCAAATCTAACATCTCTTGATACCTTTAGCTCATTGGTTGTGGGGTTGTAGCATCTATACTCCTTTTGTTCACCTGCATACCTTATGAACATACATCCTTTTGATCTATACTCGATTTTTCTCCTTGCATCACTTGGTATTAATAGATATTAAGTACAACCAACTACTCGCAAGTGTGATACATCTAGTTTTGTCTTCATTTCCATAGGTTTCATTATCTAGATGCATAATATTATGTGCAAACATATCGGTATCAAAATCTGATTTTTTATCTTCTTGAATGTCTTCATTCTTATCATCAATCTGGATTTCATCATTTTCATATGTTGAATTATCTTCTTGCATATAAATATGAACATGCATAGCTTCATTCAGTTGCATCTCATGATCTATTTGCATATCAACATGTATAGATATAGCATTGTGAGCATCTAATTCACTCTCTCTCAGGATTTGTCTTTTGCTCATTTAATTCACAAGGCCCTTCCATCTAAATCATTGATATGTTAATCAATTTTCTCATACACTCCATCATGCTCATGCATATCGCACCCATTTGTGATTCATCTTTTACATACACATCGTTATTTATTTGAATAGGAGCACTTTCTCGACATTTGTTACATACACGACATCAATCATGAGCATCTCATCATGCTTATAGCATTGTGAGCATCTAACTCACTCTCTCTCAGGATTTGTCTTTTGCATATTTAGGATTTTTCACTAGGCTTCCATCTAAATCACAGATATGACAATAAATTTTCTTATACAATTCATCATGAGCATGCATATCGCACCCATTTGTGATTCATCGTTTACATACACATCGTTATTTATTTGAATATGAGCACTTGCTCGACATTTGTTACATACACAACATCAATCATGAGCATCTCATCATGCTCTTGCATAGTCTCTCCCAATTGAACATCATCTTTTACATGCCTATCCTTGTTTATTTGCATGTTCTCTATCATTTCCATAACATCAAACTCATGTTTATCATTGACTACATGCATATCACCATTCATGGGAACAACGGTTAATATCTCCTCATTCTTATGAATAAGATCATTCACTTGTATTTCTACATGTATATGTAGTGCGATATTATTCACATCAATTTCTTTGTCCATAAAATCTTTCATTGGATATCATGAGGCCTAGCATCATTCTCTCTCATGGCGTATTCATGTAAATGATCCATTATGTCAGAAGGTTTATTTGAATCATAATTCTAAAACGATGTCACTATCAATGGGCATCAAATAGTTCTCCAATTCTTGTTTGTTTTCATCATTTCAAAAGGTCTCTTGAGATCCACCTTCACGCAAGAATGCTATCATTTTTCATGTAGCTCGTCTTTTACTTCTATTTGGTCTTTTTTAGACTTGTAAATATCTTTAGCTCCTGGTAGGGTTCGTGAGTTATTGATTTGTTTGGTCTTTCTTCATTAGATTCAAGGAATCTTTATGGTACGAGAGTCACTATCTTGCTTACACGATGATTTTTTAAGTATTTTGTTTTGGTTTCATTTTTTTTTATGAGTGAGTTTAATGTTAATCATCTCCAACTTGTCTCTCTACTCCTCTCATCTCTGGATCTTGTGTACTTAGAGAGCTTAATCATGTGATCGTTGTAAAGATATTCACTTGCTCTTGAAAGCCTGGAATTTTCTAGTTTACTTCAATTATGTTTGTAGGTTCTTCTTGATGAACACAGTCAAAAGCATGCATGTGAAGTCCATGCATAATCACTTCATGTGCAACTGAGATTTTATTTACATTTTGGGCCTCCACAATTCTCAAATTTTTGAAGGGTAAGGATTTATATATCTTTATCATTTTCATTAAGATACCGAATTTTCAAAGAGAGCTTGGTGTGGGAGAGTTCTAGGTCACTTATGAAAGAAAACACTCAAGCTTAAAATATTGCGAATTACAAAGAAGATGGGCTATTCAATACAATTTCAATTTAAGCCTCATGTCACATAAATGTTTGTACCCCTTAGGAAAGCAGTCTCAATCCTTGAACGTATAATTCTCATCAATATGTTCTTGACTCAGTTGGGCGTAGCAAGAGCTTTATCCAAAAGCAAGTTTTGCTCATAAGGCGTTCTTGAAGGTGCATATAAGATTCAAATTAAAAACCTCCCAAAATAAGTGTTGTCCACATAAACAGGTATCCACAAGATAGTCATAAATAGCAGTTCTACCTAGGAAATTATATTGCCAAAATGGGAAACTTGCCTCAAACTCCTCCTATTCAATTTATGCATCCTTCATGGGATCCCTCTCCACAAGTCTTCCTTTCCTTTTATCCTTCCTCATTGATAACGTTCTAGCCCTCTATGCATCCGGAGCATAAAGCTTACGAATTTGACGCTTACAAAAGGAGTACATGCATAGTTCTCTCAAAACCTTTTAGTATTGGATCTTCAGAGAAGAATACGATATCTGGCTTATTTGTAGTATCATGAGGAGCTTATTGATTACATTCAAGGCCATTAATGAGATACTCATGGACCACCCAAGAGAGATGTCAAGCCTTTATGAAAGAGCAAAGGATCACAATACTTATGGATTCAAGCTTGATATGAAGGCATTGAAGAGGATGAAGCATGGATGGTCTTGTTGAAAGTTTATTTATGGAATTTTCAAGGAAAGCAAGCAACCAAGCATGGAGGAGATAGAAGAGCTTTTTTACTTGATGAAGTGAAGATACAAGCAAGGATGAAGCATGGTTTTCCTTCATCATATGTTTCACCAAAGTCCCTTTTTCTTTTTCTCTTTGATTTATGGCATGAGATCATTATTTTTAAAAGAGTGCTTTTTCATTATCACACATCATCCTTATTTTAATGGAAATTTCATATCCACATATAGATGCTTGATTGAATTCATTAATGGAGCATAGTAGACATATTGAGAAATACATTAAAAACATGTGTTAGAGAAACGTTGAAATCATGCAAAGTTGCACATTTTCTCACCATTGTAAGATAGAATATGTTATCCAAATTTATTTGTTTTTTTTTTACGTATATCCTTTGGAGATTTTTCTATACATATATCTTCAAATTTGAGTATATATCTCCAAGTTTCTTTGGAGAGTTTCCAAAGGAGCCCATTCAAATAGTGTTTCGAGTTTATAACCATCTAGCAGCTAGTCAACTTCAAATGCATACTACTCTTTGATCGAATATCTCATCTCAATGATTTTTATGTATATGAAATCTTATCTTGTAATATTTTCAATGATATAAATCATTGGAATCGAAATTTATTGGATTTTTATGTAGATTAAAATAATGTTCAAATGTAATATTTTGATAGTTTTGGCGATGAAGTTGAAGGCTATGTGGACTATCTCTTCGCATGATAACACCTCCAAATGAGGAGTAGAGGTGTATCCACATGATGAAACTTGTATAGTACATTGGAATTCATTAGTGGGGATTATGAAGTGCCTCAAGGTGTATTCTAGAATAACTTTGATAATCCCAAACCATTGAAAAGTTCTAATTATATGTATATGTAGATTTGTATATTGGTTCCCCCATAAGAGATCACATGGTTGTATTTGCACATAAGGATGTGAGGAATATACTTTGACTATTGTATTTGTTCTTTCAGATGAGGAGGCACATAGTTGTTGAGATACCAAGCTCAACATGTGATGATCAAGGATGACATGTACCGCTTTTTGTTTCTTTGATATGTAAAGTGGTTATGACTATACATATAAGGGATACTCTGAGATTCACTAGATTTATCTAATAGTAAAATAGTTGAGTTGCAAGATCAATATGCAAGTACGATATTCTTGGTATGAACATGTAATGATGTTCATGTTGCTTTTTCAATTAAACTGAATGAAAGCATTAATAAGCTTATAATTTACTCAAGCAGATTATAAGATCAATAAGTAAGAATGACTCATCATTTTTTCGTTTATCAAAAAAGTGTGCATGTTTTTGAAAGTTAGTGAAACATTACTAGTCTAACAACAATTGCAGTGGTTCTATTCAATGGAAGGTTTAAGCTTGCTCAAATTTAGAGAGAAACTACCTTCTATTTCTTTTCTAAAAGCATAAAAGTTTAAAGATTTGGGATAAATATATAATGGTGAAGTCACTTTTCCAGTGGAGTTTGAGGTCTAAGGAAGTACATAAGCAACGGAAAAAAGAAGAAAAAGTTTGGAGAACCATACAATACAGATTGTACTACCAAGTGAATGTACTAAGATCTACTAGGGTTATTGGCATATATTAAAAAAGAGATGGATAAGTAAACCAAACATCCAATAGCCTAGTGATACAGAACACCATCAAATGCATCTTCTATATCATGGAGACCCAACCATAAAATGGTTTCTTTTGGAGTGGGAATAGGTTTGCAAACTTCAAGGCCAAAATTTTGTAATAGTTTTTCAATGCATTTTTTTTTACACAAAGTTATTCCTCCATCAACTTGCATAAATTGAATGCCTAAATAGTGATGCAAATTCCCCAAATCTAACATCTCAAATAAGGCATGCAAATCAGCCCTAAATTCAGCAATATGATTATCATTGGAGCTAGTGAGAAACATATGCTCAACATATACAACAATAATAAGAAGTAAGTCATACACAAACTTAACATATAAGGTGCTCTCACTTGGACACATGTATCTTCTCAAAATCGTGTCCCAACAAGTATGCATGTATCTTCTCATACCAAGAATGTGTTGCTTCCTTCAAACCATATAGTGTATTTTTCAACATGAACACATTGTGGTCATGCCCTTTCTGCACAAAAGCGTGGGGATAAAATGCATTTACTTATTCATGTAAATCACCATTGAGAGATGCAATTTTTATGTCCAACTGATGTACATTTCAACCATGATAATTTACCTTGTTATTTTTTCAGATCTCAATTTTCTCGAAAGGTTCGAACCTTGTGTGCTCCCTATGGAAGAGTTGGAATAAAGTAAAAAGCTTTATAAGAATCAATGAGGATTGGAAGTGGGTGGCTGGTATCATACAAAATGACTCTATTTGGTTTCCAATCCATGGCATCACGAATGTGGAATCTTGGAACATTCAAACCAAGAGGCTCTGGAACAAGGGCTTCAAAAAATGGAAACACCTCTAGAAACAAGACACCAACTAATGGGTCAACTTCGAGGATATCGATCCTAGCATCAACATTACTATGAAGAATGGAATATTTTACAGAGCAGGCATCTCGCCTAGGACCCTTCTAAAGTCTGTCTTCTCATGGGACACGACTTGCCATTCTCGCTGGGTCTCAAATGGCATAATGATAACTGCCTGACAAAAATCCCGAATAGCAAAGGAAACATTGATTATCAAGGCAACTGCAACAAGAAGTGGTGCTTGTCATGGACACGGTTGCGGTGGCAATTGAAGTTCATGGCTATCTGGCACCCTCTCATAGAAAACAAAAAGTATGTCCTCTTATGGCAAATTCTTCAGCAGGGAATCTCAACCAACCTAAAGGCTAATAAAATTTGTGGGGTGTCTCCCTAGTGCAAGCGTTGTCACTAATCCATTGAAGATGTAAATCACATCTTCTTTACTTGCCTTTACTCCAATAGGCTCTAGCAGATTGTCGGAAAGAAAATTAGACTTTGAAAGCATATCAACTGGAAACAGACTCTGTTGGGAGAAGCGATCGGTTGCTCGATGACCCTCTGGAATGCCATAAGAGGGGAGGTCCTCTTGAAGATCTGGCGGGAAAGATGTGCGTATAACTTTGGTGACTCCCTCAAAGAGTGGTGGATTGAGAAACCATTGTTCCTCCTCGGTAAAAGAATCACCAACTGTAAGAAATCCCCACCATTTAGACATCATAAAGTGCTCCTTCTAATCAACAACAAGCTTAAACCCAAGTGGGCCCCATATGAGGGTGATGAGAGGTTGATTAACCTTCTTTGTAATGTCATCTAAACTTTATAAGGTCTTCCCCCCCTTTGCGGGACTCGAGGGGTCCCGTGGGCACTAGTCCCCTTCACTTATACTTTTCATTTTGTTTATTTAATTCAAGCCCGGGAGAGTAGGCTTAGGCCAAACTTCCTTTATTGAAAAAAAATACAAATTGAATTTAAGTCTCATGTCACATAAATGTTTGTACCAAATCTTCATACATCCTAGATGCATTCATCCCACAAAAAGAAAGCGTTCTCCATGACATGCGTCCTCTCGATATCTCAAAATAAATGAACTATGTGAAGCACGGCTCACATTGAAGCATGGAACATAGCCAAGAATTAAAGACATTTTTCTTTATCAAGTGTTTATTAACAATGTTGCAAAGTTCTCTCCACCAAAGCGAGATAAGTTCCTTATCATAAAATCATCATGAGTAATGCAGACATCATGAATGAAAAGAAGAGTCTATAATATGTCTAGGCATGCATATCATTAGGGGAAAAAATGAACCCTGAATGGGCCTTTTAGATTAAGGAGTGATTAGTGGTGGACCAATCAGAAGAGGGTGGTGGCCACAGTCTATGCCCTATAAAATACTAGGCTGAAGGGTGGAGAGGGGACATATTTCTCCCTTATTTAATGAGTTGCCTCTAGAGAGAGAAGGAATCTCGTAACTCAGTTGAGCCCAAAAATTCAAAATTTCTAAAAAGTTAAAAAACGCATTATAACACCTGAAAATGGACCCCCCCATTACGTTTTAGGGTCAAAAGTACTCTTTTTGACCCCAAATTCAAAATCCGTGCATGTTTTGAGCTGAAAAAAATGGGTTTTTTCAAAAACACTCAAAAAATAGTTATTTCCCTCCTAAACCTCACATTTTCATACCGAGGCCCCAAAAATTCATCTTTTCCCACTACTTTCACTCTGTAGCACACCATTGAAGCTCCTGTTTCTACACTCCAACCTACCTGCATCTCCTATCTCGAATTACTGTTGTAGCTTGAAGACCTTTAGCTTCAATGGCAACATCTAAAGCTTCTAGGCGACCAAAAGATGAAATCCTCACATTAAGATGTCACAATATCAAAGCCACAGATGGACAGTGGCTATCACATGAGTACTCCAAAGGTGCATGGGTGTACATGCAACCCTCTAGAGTTGGGCCTCATCGAGTTAGAGATCGTGGAAACTTAGATCTTCATTAGAAGGGAAAGTTACTTGGCTTCAAGAAGCAAAACGGCAATGGGATGGTTGCTATTGTAGAACATGTTTTTACAATGGCAACTATGAAACTTGAAAACTCTAGTAGTATGAGATATCCTGTGAACTATAAGTATTACTCTACAATATTTTATGTTTTTTTGTGTCGGATATATTTTTGAACTATTTAGATATGTTTTTGTTTGTTTTAGATATATTTCCTTCTACTTTGGTGGAAGAGCAACCACTTCATAGTCTTACAGGTACTTTCCAGGCATTGCATGCAGATGTTGGTGCACTAGTCTTTCCAAATATATCTCTTGCTCAACTTTACCATGATAGAGTTTTCTTTCACACACATAGATATGTTGCACCCTCTACAATGAATGGTTTTGGAAGGTTAGAGAGAATTGAAGTACATTCTCTTCTTAGCTTGGAGTGGCCAAAACTTGATATATGGTCCGTATCATCTTTGAAGCAAAAGATGGTAATGGAGATACATAACTCTTTGAAATTCACAAAAGTGTCTAGGTCTGTAGGTTTACGCTGGTCTTTTCCCATTCATTGTTTTGTATATTTATTCCAAGGATTCTCATTCCAAGAGACTTCCACCATGTTCATGTGTAAAGATATCACATATGAGCAAGTCGAAAGTCTTCTTGGTGAAAATTGGGGTTTGATAGAAGGAATTGCAAAGGTGATAAATATCTTTGTAAAATAGGTGGAACAGGTATAGGATTTTTATATTTGAAACAACGTACTTCATTATACATCAGATCCTACTATGATCGTTGGATCTGCAAACTTGGCAAATGGATACCATTTCAAAGTTCAGAGGGATCTTTGCATTCATTTGAAATAAAGCTTAGATTGCCCAACAATGAAACAGAAACTATTTTAGTGAATAATCATTAGACCTTGGCTAATCTGAGAGAACACTTGATGATTATGGGGTTTGAAGGACTAACTCAATCCAAATTCAAAATTCAAGTAAGGTGAGAAATGTTTCATGTTTTTGCTAAAGTAATCTTTTCGTTATTGTTTATTTTACTTTAATGACTTCAATTTCTTGCAAATTGATTACAGGTGGGCAGAAGAATGGAATACAAAATGAAAGTCCCTATAGATTGGAGCAAAGATGGAACAAAACTCTCATTGTCATAGTTCTTTTGCAACCTGATAATGTCACTTCTTGGGCCCTAGTCATTGTATCTCATGGTTTCTGCACTTTCAAGAACCTTGTAAAAAGTAGGACAATTGATTCATGTTAGATATTGTATATACCTTCTTCTCTGCAATGGTAATTTCAAAACTTTTGGAATGTCAAAAAGTCTGTTCACTACTTTGAAATGTGGTTGCTCATGTTTTTTTGTGCACTATCTTGTCATCAGAAACTCATTTTTTGAAATTGCACTTCTTTATTCTATACGTTTAAAAGTGGGCCCAGTCAATTTAAAAACTTGAAACTGCTATAAAAATGGTTCTATGTGCTCATTTCTCACATTTGCACTCTCAAAGAGCTAGAAAGCGCAGACTACAAGCCTCTAGAAATCTCGCGTGCAAGCAATGGCTACTAGCACTTCCACTCCCATGAAATCTCTTCGAGATCTATTCATGGAGTTTTTGGATACTACAGACTACAATGGTCGTACGGATTTGTATAACCTAGTCTATAGAGTCCCTAATCTTGAAGGGACAATAGCCATGAATTCTGATGTGATCGATGAGATCATAGATTTTATGGAATTCTATATATTAAGATATGCCATAGATATTCCAGCATATGAGTGTAAGTGGGTCCCCTGTGACCTGCTTTTTTACATTCATAAAGGAGATGAGGCGTTTGCGAAGCGCTTAAAGTGTTTCATGGCTATTGGTGAGGCTTCAGGGCACCTGTTAGATGACACAGTGCCCTTAATTAAACAATTAAATAAGAAAAGAAAAATGGGAAGAAAATATCTTTCCTACATAGCAACAACCATCTTTTTTGTCAATGAGGAGCCCGAACCTTCACCCATGGACCTAACCCATCTTGTTACTGGGGGTTTTGTAGATGACAAGAAGGAACCCCAGACAGAAGCTCTCAACTTATTAGAAGAGAGTCAAAAAATTTCCAGAGAATTTGCTCAAGGAGTAGTGGACAAATTAAAGGAAGCCAGTACACAGAAGAGTCCACCCTCCAACTTAGACCCCGTGGAACCCACTCTACCAGAGGTAGAGATGGAAATGTTTTCAGTTGTACTTGTCGATGGAGAGGAATTTTTGTTCCTGCACAATATTGAGAGGGCATTCGGTCTATGCCTCGACGAATGCCTTAGTATTTTCTGCTCAACCTCGGATGTTCCCATGGACAACACTTCTGAGATTATCGAAAAGGCAACAATTCCACTTGGTGATTCAGTTGCGAACATCATTGCATTTGTGTGTGAAGAGATTTTGAGCCATGCCAACCAAGATGCCACTGAAGAAGATCTGGCCACAGCAAGGGAAAGAATTTTGGAGAAGAAGATTCCAACATCCCCTGTTGTGGAGCAAAGTGGCATGGCCCATTCATCAATTCCACTAGATGCAATGGGAAGAGGAGAGGATGAAGACAGGCTTCAAGATGTAACTCTCTACTGGCATTTATGGTTGTCTCATATTCATTCAAGATGTATCTATTTAATTTTATGATTTTCTATGTGCAAGAAACAATTGAAGTGGATAAATTTGCAGCAAGGAGTGGTGGTGACCGTGTTTCCTGGGGCCATGGCTCTTCCTTGGCACAATACATTGGAAAATTGCCAAAGGAAGATTTTGTAATAATCCACAACGACTTTTCCCCTCAAGGACACTTCATGACTTGGTGTATGAAGACCTTGAGTAAAGTTTTGTGCCTATCTACAATAATGCAAGGGACCAAATTGTATATTTCTAGTTAGGAAGTCCCTTGCCCTTACTACCCTAGGAGTTAACTTTAGAGGAAAAATATTACGTCAAATACGAATAGCTTTGGGTCTTGGATTGACAGACCCTCAATTAATATCCCAATCAATTTTGACTTACCAATTTCTTCGATCTTTTCAGAGAAGAAAGAATGTAGTGGAGAGGCTCAAGGCCAAGAGCCAATTGTAAAAACTTTATAATACCAATTTTTTGTTGTTCCAATTTCCATGTGCATTCAATCTATTATATCTTTATGGTTTTGACAATCTCATAACTTTTGCACAGTTTAATCAGTCTTTTTCCATTATTTCTTGTACTTTGTGTTGCCCAAAATGCATGCAATGGCCTAGGAATGCAAAAAAAAAGGCCTACCACAAAAACGCGGGGATGGGCCGTGCAAACATTTTGCAGGGCCCATCCCCGTGTTTCTGTGGCAGGCCTTTTTTTTGCATTACTAGGCCATCCTATGCACTAGGTTACCTGTATTGCAAGTCTATCCCCCTCAATTAGCACCTTCACTTGGGGAAATGTGGAACACTCTTCTTATGTGCAATAATTAGAGAAAGTTAAGACTTCTCTGGGTGCGCATAAGCATGCAGCAGTAAATAATTACATGTATGTTCATAAACATTGCTTAGCTATTGGTCAGGGGGTAAGCATGCAGTGCACTCTAGCCAAGGCCAATCATATGCCCCAATGTGCATGGCATGTGTTTTCATGGCTGGGAAATGCCAAAAAAAGGTCTGCCACAGAAACGGGGGGATAGGCCCTGCAAAACTTTTGTAGGGCCCATCCCCGTGTTTCTGTGGCAAGCCTTTTTTTGGCATTTCTTAGCCATGAAATGAATTAAATAGCATTAACACTTACAACAAGTGTAGAAAAAAGAATGATACAACTATGAAAACACTTCAAAGAGGTACTGGAAAAACACACCTACAAACATAGGAGAAATAAACTTCAAAACATGTACACTAAGAGATAAACACTTGGGAGAGCAAATATGAGAAGACAAAGATTATATTCATCATTTGGGATTTACAAAATATTCATCATATGGGATATACAAAAGGTTCGCCAAACAAGGGAGTACAAATTATGGTTAAGGGTTATTCCCTCTAATTCTCCTAGCTAGCTACAAATCTTTAGGTTGTATTGTCACTCTCTTTGCATGGATGGCACATAGGTTAGAGTCCTCCAACATTGATATAAGATATGCCTCTGCAGCTTCTTGGAGAGCTTCAATGGCTATCCCTTGGATATGAAGTCCAGCGCAATAGCGTTGGATCTCTTCCTTCACAACTCTTGCAAATGACCTTCGTGGAATAAGAAGCTCCACAGACTTTTGATAGTGTCGAATCTCCGCAAAGGCTCTGGTTTGCTTTCTACGCCTTTGTGGTGCTCTTGCATTTGGGGGGATGTTGGGTTGTGGTCGTTGTGGTCTACGATGTGGTTGATAGTTCTTCTTTCTTCTTGGAGGATGCCTAGATGGTCGTGCCTCATCATTTACTTCCTCTGCCTGACCTTGCTCTCTTTCTTCATCGGTTGGTCTTTGTCCTTGTCCTGGGGGGATTGTCTTGCCTCCTTGTGTTACTCGATGGTCCACGGGGATATCATCATTGTTCCATGGTGGCTCATTTATACTTTCTTCATCTGAGGAACTCGATAAATTTGATGTCTCAATCACAACTTGTCAATGTCCTTGTTATTTGGGCCTTGCCTTGATTGGTGTCCTGATTGGGGGCTCATCATCAGATGCGGAAGGGGAATAATTTATTTCTTGGGATACATCTCTCTCTAGTGAAGCTTCATCCCCCCACGATGCAATGCTACCGCACTCTGTCCCTACACCCGAGTTTTGTCTTGAAGAGTGGCTTGTGGTTCGACGCTTCTTGTGGGGTGTCATCCATGTTGGGCGCTGAGTACCTTGCACATGGCTAGGGTAGACGACATGATCCTTCCTAGCAGTCTGCTTTGTGCATGCCATTCTCTTAGGTTGTAAAGTGGTAAAATGAGGAAGGACACCTCTATTTATAGGCTTTCACTTAAGAATTGTCTTGTTCACATTTAAATGGATAAAAATTAGTTTTAAGACATTAAAGTATATTCACAAAAACAGTAGAATTTTATTTGAAGTGAAAGGGGTTATAAAAACCTTGAAAATAATAATGCATTTTAAGAGTTTGGAAACTATTTCCAAGCAGAACCCTTGTGGACTCTTTGTGCACGCCATTGGGCATGATGTACGGGTCCTGACGATGACATCCACTTCTCTCTTGCAATATCATGTTGTAGCTTTCGTGTAATCTTTGTTATTCATGACTCACATGCTCGTTCCATTACATATTTTCTAGCAAATGTCGCATGAAAAAACCAATTGAACATTTCTTCTAAATAGTTTGATTGGAGTAGACCACCCCCATGATGAGTGTTTTTAAAGTAAACACCTCTAGCCCTGTAATGTGACTTCTCCATTCCTTGTGTACTAAAAATGTCTAGTGACCCATATCGATTCATAAAATATGCTCCATGTGCAAAAGGAATATGCTATGATCTGGTCAATAAGATATACACATAGTGTTTAAGACCAAATAAAAAAATGTAAGCGAAACTTACTATGTAATGTGTAATGTTGCTTTCTCCCCAAGATAAGATGAATGACTGTGTAAACTCCTTCAAAGTCACTTGGAATAATTCTCGTCGTGAAGCATTACTGGAAACCAAACACATCAAATGTAACAATTGATCGAATGATGACCAAACCTTCTTTCGCTTGTTAATGAGATCAACCGGACTATCAGTGTCTGTTGTAATTGAACAGAGGTCCTTCCAAAGCTCCCATTTCCCATCATCTTGACTATTCACATCTCTTTTAAAGAAACGTCATGCCTTCTTCCCAGTCATTGAAACTTGTTGTAAAATCTCTTGAGACTCACCATACTTCTTAACAACTAAAGATACGTGGCCACCATGACAACCTATAGAATTCAAAAGATCTTCTATTTTTTGGATTGCTATTGTAGACCTCTCTAGTGGTTTCATTGCAAATGCATATTCAACATGGAGCTTCAAAAGCCTATCAAAGATCCTCATGAATGCATGCAAAGTACAAAAGTGAACATTGACTAATGGAAATGTGATAATGGGGTTCCAATCATTGCTTATTTTATCACGAGTCAGTTCCTGTAACATTGGACACCTCAATAGGGATATCTCCCATTCCCTGTGATTCGATGAGTCTATTTCATCAATTTTTTCAGAGTCATCAACTCTCATCAATGCCCTTGTAGGTTTAGACTATCTCTTAGATCCTTTGTAACCTTGTGTACAATATGGGCAAGGATAGAGAGAAGATGCTCCTTGTTTACAACCTAACATGCATTTTATACTCTTAAGGTCTCCACCAAAATGCCATTCTACCTCAAAATCACCTATATCATCTACAGAAAGCTTTTGCCCATGTATTTGAGAAGAGATTACTTCCGTAATCCACGGAGTCCTACTAAAAATCCATGAAATAACATTATTTGTTTCTTTGGGAACTTCTATAGCACCTAACCACTAGATATCTCTCTCTGATTGCACATTGTAAGTCAAATGGTCCCTCCCTCCTAAAGTTTCATCACTCATTGCATGGTCCATAATTTCATTCATTAGCGTCACACTCAACCTTTCTAGTCGCCGACCCTTTATGATTTGACACTCATCAAGCTTCAGTATGAACTTTAACTTAACATTACAGTCTGCACAAAAGAGAAAACGTTATCTTAATATGACACTTGAATGCAATAAAACTTCAACACCAAATAAAATGTAGTAGGGGTACCTTTGATTGTTGAACTATATAAGTGAACCATTGCTTGTTGAAGCTTCTGAAGATCATCAAGAATTTAGTGTAAGTAAATCCTTGTGTAGATAGGATTTTTTATTGCTTCTTGGGAATATTTGGATGATAAACAGAGGCAGGTATAGTTTCTTCTATGAATAAATATTGTCCAATAGTACAAGTCACATCCTCATTTGAATTTTTTTTATTGATATACACTTTATATGGGCATGGAAATATACTTTGAGAAATACCTTGTGATTGTAAGGCTTACTTGAGAAGGGTGTACATTGCAGTATACCCATTTCTACTGATGCCTGCTTTGTCACATATTGCCTGCACATCTTGCACTATGATAAGGTTTTTTAACTTGTTTGAAAACTCAGCTTCAACAACAACTCTAATACACTTTCCTATGCATGAGTCTAAAGTAGAAGTGATTTCTTTGGTGTTTATACAGCTATTTATCAGCTTGAATTGGTCAGGTGTTGTTGATGAAGCAGTTATTTCTTGAATAAACGACCTACACAATGAAAGATTCCATTACAAATCTTCATCAAAACATATAAAAGTAAAACAAACACTCACCTTGTTGCATATATACATTGTTTGCGTGCTCTACCACCTTTTGAAAGAGCTTCAAAGGATGAAAATGCTCTTCTCCTATGTCTCATACCAAGTGGAGTCTCTTTCAGCTGCTGGAGATTGGCAGTTAACTTTGATATTGTGCTTTGTTTTGCTTCAATATCCTGTTCCAAATCTGCAAGTTGTTTTTGTAAAGATATGATTGTGCTTTCTAAAGTGACCACCCTCATATGATGGATGTGATATTGTTGGAACCAATACTTAGCAGTAGCAAGTGAATGTGTAGTATAATCGCTTGCAGTAACCTAATAGTCCAATTTCACCCGCACCAATGAACTGAAGTAAAGTTGAGAGGTTATGGAATGTTGGATGGTAAGAAGATATTGGATCAAGAGGATATAGTGAACCATGAGCCCAAAGATCAATACTTTTTTCTCCAGCTGCACGACGTTCATTTTGAGAATTGGCATCATTGTTGCATCATGTATTTGGAGCAAACTCTCTAGGCACACGAACATGGATACTTGTTGATGCAGGAGCATGAGGACGTTCTACTGTGAAGTTTGTGATACATGTCAACACCATCTTTGCTAATGACCAACAATATCAAAAACAAAGATGAAAAACCGGTTGGAAGGGAGTCTAAAGCATATGTTTTGCTCAAAAAATGTGTTTTCTTGTATGTGTATGGGTTAAAGTGTATTTTTCCACTGAGTATGGCTGAAAATGATAAAATTTGAAAAAAGTCATTTTTTGCGGGAAGCATAGTCACGGATTTGATGATGTGGCACCTACTTTTCAAGGGAGTTTGAAAATTATACTTTTTCTAAAAGAAACTTCAGAAAATGGGCCCAAAAAAGTGACTTCTAACATATATATTAAAAAATAGGCTCTTTTGAGTTAATATACACTGAAAATGAGACTTTTTTTTAAAATCATTTTTTTATTCAAATACATGTACGAGTTTGATGATGTGGAAAGTAGATTCTCTTTCTCTCTCTCTAGAATAAGAAAGAGAGAGGCCTACTGAAGCCTAAAAAGAAAGCCTACTGCAGCCTACTAAAAAATGCCCTATTAAATGCGCTTTGTCCCCTTAAACAAGAACAGAATTAAGCTTAATCCCTAAACATTAGGGATCCTTACAAGGCCCATGCAGGGTTCATTTTTTCCCCTAATGTAAGTTTAGATATTCCTTTTCATTGATCATGCAGATTGGAAAGTACAAACATAGAAATTATAAAGAAACTTCTAATACTTTGAAAGTTCTATTAACCTTGGACCTTGGATCTCGAGAAGTCCTTAACAAACACTCTATATCTTCTTTAGGTGAAGATAAAAGATCTACTTATCAAGATCTATTACAAGATCTACTTATCAAGATACAAGATCTACTTCTTTTATCTTTTATGATTCAAGATCTACTTATCAAGTTCTTCACATTTCGACACATTCACACACATGGCCATTCCTGAAGAAACATGCTAGACATATTCTCTAGCACATGTGGATGTGAACCATACGTGGACTTTCCATAAACCTACTAATTACAATTTCGCACTTGAGCATTAGCCTCAAGTAGTTCAAATCACGCTGCATTGTCATAGATATAATTCATTGTATCAAAAAGTAATGTAGCCTATTACAATAACGATAAAGCAAATAGGCATGCAACGATGGATGTGCAATATATATTCTTTCAGCTTCAACACGTGTTCCTGGAACCCACTTCATGGGCTCGGTCGTACTTTAGCAACCCACACTTTCTTAACAGGCCCTTCATATGTAGCTCCATCTAAGGATTTCTAGATCTCTCTCTATCTATCTATCTATCCATCCATCTCTCTCTCTCTCTCTCCTTAAGTGCGCCGATTCCCTTGACTTCAAACCGTCTTATAAACATAGGCGCAATCATTCTTACGCTTGCTCATATATGCAGAGATACAATCGTATGCACAGAAAACGCAAAGAACATATTTCCCTACACTCGTATATTTAGAACAAAAGGCGATATAACATTTCTCTCTCTCTCTCTCTCTCTCTCTCTCTCTCTCTCTCTCTCTCTCTCTCTCTCTCTCTCTCTCTCTCTCTCTCTTTTAAAGTGAACACCTTGATGAAGACTCAATCACATGAAATCTTTCATATCAAAGGAAGCCAGCTGATTTATGGCATCACATAGAGAATACATCAAGAGAATTGTGGCAGAAATCAAATAATAAGAATTTCTCCTTCAAACCGAAATTGTGACCCTATCTCTTTTGAGTGACATGGCTCTTTCCTTTTCTCATTTGAAACTTCAACTCAACCTTGAAGGACGATGCATGTTCTCTCTCCCTTTCCAATGGCTCTATTGTTTTCTTCTATTTTCATCAAGCATACTTGCGATCTTGTCACTCCATATTAAATGCAAATTCCTTTACTCAACGCATGGATTGTTACTCTTTCCTTCATTGACTCCATGCTTGTTGCTTTGCATAATCAATTTATGACACCAACGACTTTGGTGCTACTCTCTTCCCGTATTTGTTTTAATCCTTTGCTCTTTTGAATGTTGATGGCCACTTCAAGCAAGTGCAATGAGAGAAATGACAATGCCACAACTATATTTTAATCTTACCTCCGCATTGCTATAACTATGACTATTTCAGGTGAATGAACAATTTGTAATACCTAAGAGCTTTATTTCTAAGACTTGTATTTGAGATGATTCTTTTACTTTGCAGAGGAAATAAAAATCCAGAACATTCAGCAACAACATATCTTCTTCTCCTACATTGCGTACTTTGAATTTATCTTTTGTATGATGGCATGTAGAGCCCCGATTCCCACAAGCATAAAGCAGCTTGTCAATTCTACACTATGGAGCCTTTGGCTTCTAGTTGTGACCATACTCTTCTACTTCATCAAGCTATTCTAATCTTCTATTTCAGCTCACAAAAGCAACCTCTAAATCCTTACATTCCCCTTAATGAATTTGAAGTAGAACACCCATGGATTACTCATCAGACTATGATGAGCACTAGACATTCAATCATGGAAGAACATCAATGTCAATATTATGCTAGGCTTCAAAAGGACGTTCTTCCCATATCAAAAGTCTTCGAAGATTCTTATCATGTCATAGCCTCCCATGAGAATGGGAACATTCAAAGTGTGAATCAGAATCAAGGAATCATCCATGTCAACATTTTTTAACCTAATCTGAAAATGCTAAGGTGACTACATTGATGGAAACCTTGGTTGTTGCCCTTAATGATCTAGGGATAAATTTATTGGAAAGCTTCAATGCACATGGTAGGCTGAGAAAGACCATCATTTTGTTTCACGAAGAGTAGGGAAAAGCTCCCCTTTGCCTCTATTAGTTGTCCAGTGAGAAAAGACTACCCCCTTCTAAATGAAGGGCTTCCAAAGACGTGTTAGAAAGACTTGCAGTACATGAGTTTTCCCTCTTGAGATGCCAACCTCCTCGAAACATGAACACTAAGAAGGATTTTCTAGTTGTATTTCCTTCATATGTGCTTCTTCATCACATCTTCATGTCGAAATTTCCATTGTTTGTGATCTTCTCTTGATTCCCATGAATTTCTTCCTTTTCTTCTAACAGAGAAAGAATCCATTCCTCCTCCCAAACTCCCCTTCTATCCATATCTATTGCAAGAAATGTGATTGTTTCTCTTGCAGTCCAAACCCCTTTGAAGTTTCATGTAGCCATCCATGTGGGCCTTCCTCCCCATCGATTCACATGCCAGCCACTCCCTTTTTTCTACTATGGTTGCCCACTCTCTTTTGAAACCCTTATCATTGCCAAATCATACGTCATAAATAGATATCACCTATGATATAATGCTAAAATTCAAAAAGAGAAGAACACACATATATTGTATGTATTTATGCAAATGTTCATATATGTTCATATGCATATGCACACTTATGCAAGTATGAATACATACATATGCATCACATAGAGGCATAGATACAAGCTTGCACACATATGATATGCACATGAATACACATATATTTGTACACAATTTCATAGGAATACACACACATTTACACATACATAATATGCATACACATTAAAAACACGTATTCAGGTACACATACATGCATATGCACATATTTATGTACATGGAACCACACATATATGCACTCATATGCTCATGCAAATGTAAACATACATAGGTACATAAATTTGCATATGTGCGTGTACATTGAAGCAAACACATTTTTATTTGTAAATTCATGGAGAGATCAAGGGAACATAGACCCCAATGTGGTAGAGATGATTTTCCTCTACTTAGGCCTAGATAGCATTCTAAAATATTGAGACCCACCCAATTAGTGAAATTCACTTAAACTATTTCGATGGAACACGTGACCCCTATTGCCAAGTAGCCGAGTTCAAGCAAGTATCAAGTGGATGACATGTTAAGCCAATATAATGCATTTGGACTCTACTTGAAAAACACTACCTTAAGCTAGTTCCAACCTTTACAGCAAAGACAATTTAGAGACATCTATCACCTATTAGAATCATTTATCATCGAGTTCTCTAAAAGTGGGATCATGCACAATACTTCTTCTTTAGTTCACAATTTCAAACAAACCCCTTAAGAAATAGTCAGACTAGCTAGACATAGGTTTAGATAGTACATAGAGAGATGTCCTATGCCAATGTTACCCAGTCAAGCTAAAAAAGTGTCTCTATTTTTGGACGTGCTATTGACCCAAACACTAGAGCAATGTGTGAGAATATGTATAGGCATTGAGGAAAACTTAGGTAACGAGATGGAAGTCTCCAAGATCTACAAGGGCACCGATAGTTTAACTCATTTTTCTTCTAAACACTCTAGTTCTATAGGGGACCTGACAGAGATGGTAGCTCAGAAGCTAGAAGTCTCCAATAAACAGACACCAGGATAACATCAGTCAAGTGTTGCTATACCTAGAGATGCAGCCATATGGAAATGTTTTCTTAAACATGGCACAACCCCAAGGTAACCCTAGTAGCCAGTACTACAGAATAGAAAGGTGATACACTAACCACACCGCACAAGAATGTTCGTACAACAAGCAAGTGGTTAGGCACAACTACCCATAGGCATATCAACAACCCGGTAGATACCCTAGCCTATACAACACTCGACCTCATTATTATCAGTCCCAACAAAACTACCAGGTACCATACAAGACACAACCTAGACCCCAACCTGTACTAGGTCAAAAACCACCACCCCCAACTAATGTAATGTTTTTCAAATATGCTAATATAGAAGAGAATCTCAGTAGTGCTTTAGTACCCTCGTCCGCACTCATAATGGAAAACGATCTTAATTCCAATAGTTTTATTCCATCCATGTAGATAGCCCCCTTACATACTACACCAAGTCACCTGAACATTTGGAAACTTACTAGTATGAGAGTCCACCAATCAAACCAAGCTAGGAGCTAGACCATACTAATATCATGTATGCCAATCCCAATCCATGACCCCAATTGAGATAGAAAAGACCAAAGGGCCCTAAAGGACCATGTTTTAGGTGCCAAGGAGGCCATTATATAAGGGTGTGCCCACATCCTCTACTAGCAGGAAAACCACAATATTATAACTTTCAAGGTTTTTGTTCCGACTGTAGTAAAGAACATGTCATACGAGAATGTCCAAACAGTCGATGCCTCTAAGGAAACCCCCATTAATGTGATAGGCATTTTGCACACTCCAAATGGATCCACACCAACCTATGTACCTATCCAAGTAGTGATCAAAGCCTAGGCGTTGCTACAAAATCAGCAAAGAAACCTTGATAAGATAGGTGAGAAGTTGGAGAGTCATGGAAGGAAAACCAGATCTTCGAAGGATTCACGAGAAAGGATTATAAGAAAATGAAGTAAGAAAATAAATGAACTAGAAGGTAGCCTAAAAGAAACCAAAGCCAAAATCATTGAATTAGCATCTCAAGAGTCAAATCAGGTCAATCACACACCAAGACTAGGATCTATTCTAGCCGAACCTATACTTGAGGATCTAGATATGATGTTCACAATGTGTCAAGCAAGACTGAAAGAAGGACCTCAGCTGGAAGAATTAAGTAAGAACTATCCAAGAGCATACCTAGAAATCAAGAGAACTAAGTTGTGCATGAAAATGGTAGAATTGGCTTAGACCATGTTCAAAGCATCTCAATATATCAATTTGAGAAACCTAGTGAAACCAGAGATACACTTTCAAGGACTACTTGAGAGATCAGAACACTTGATTTCTAATAATGAGAAGGTTGATCCTAAGACCACTCACTCTATCTCAAAGAAATAAGAAGATACTCCATCTCTCTTGTCACAAGTGTCTTATACTATGGATTGGGAGAATCTTTCATTGATACATAAGTACTCACAATAATTCAAGAAGAGAAATTGAAGTTGGAGCAAGAAACTCACCCGTCAATGCAAGAGAAAGATGATCTCCATTAACAATTCCGAGAGGACATACCCTCTATATATGGTGAACAAGACGAGGAGCGGGCTAGTGAATAGACAAGTTTTGAAACTAATTCTTTGCAACAATTACCTCACTTCATTGCTCCTTAGGAAGCAAGGTCGATCAAGATGAGAGCACCCAACATATTAGTAAGAAATGAAAAATCAATTCTTCCTAGGAACACAAATGTAATAAAGAACACTAAAATGTAGTGTCATCTCACTTTAGAAGAGTTGTTGAAGGTTAAACCTCAACTTTGGAAGCATGTAGCAAACAAGTTACCAAAGATAGCTAGTACCCACTCTCAAGAAGATTCACACAACAAACTACAAGAAATACCCATTGAAAGGATTGGAGATATGAGCAAAGGAGAAGAGGGAAACACTTATTTATCTATCTCCTATCAAGGTTATATCATCAAAGAAATCCTAGACTCAGGTGTTGGAGTGTCCATCGCCACCAGTTCCCTATTGAAACAATGGGGTAAGCCAACCCTAAGACCCACAAGAATGAAGCTACAAATAGTTGATGGTCATATTGAGAAACCCCTAGATTTACTCAAAGGAATCACTCTCACTATTTGTGGTGTAGAGTTTGAGCACACCTTTGCCATTTGTGAGTTTCGAAAGAAACACACATACGAGATGATTTTGGGATGTCCTTTCATGAATCAATTGCAAATCATACAAGATTGGGGAACCAACTCTTTGTACTTGCAACATCTTGAAATGACTACCAAAGTCAATCTCAGAGACTATTCCCATTTCCATATACCCTCGCTATAGCGGAATACCATCCATAAAGCACCTAAAGAAGCTAAGCCAATACAATCCATAGCATCAGATCCTTCATGCTTGCATGAGGACACTCATTTATGGATGTGTAAAGTAGCAAAACAAGAGGGGTGAGTGATTAAAAGCTAGAACCTTAGGATCTGAACTAAACCCACGTACCCTTCAAGACCCTACCCTACCTATGCACCTATAATATTCTTGGATGAGGAATTTGAGCCTCACTGTTGGGAAGAAATCTTAGCCACCATGGACATAGTGGTGAATGAAGAACAATGGACTCCTCACTAGGATGAGGATGGCTATGATATCTCTACCTTCATGATAGAACCCATGGGAGATGAGCCTATTTTAGAGCTGTCTACTGAGATGACCCTAGAACTAACCGAAGTAAGTGACCAAGATCTAGAGTCCATTATCATGGAAATCTTCTATTCTTTAGAAGAAGAATATCTTTATTTTGTGGAAGCCACCACCCTCAACATAAGGGAGGGTAACCAAAATGATCCGCTCACACCACTCCCAAAGAGTTGGAGAATAAGGTGTGAAGAAGGAAAGGAAAAAAATATTATATGCAAGAAGAAGAAGAGCCCCACTTGGAAGTACCCAAAAACTTTAAGAAATAGGAAATAAAAGATAGAAGAATCATGGAAAGAATGCCTAAGAGAGAAACAAGCACAGGAGAAGCATATGACAATCAAGGAAAAAGTAAGAAGATTGTAGTCATAGTTAAAGAAGGAGAAGAAAAATGCACATATAATAGGCATGATTTGACACAAGAGGACGAAGAGAGAGGTGATTGCCCTATTGAGAGAATATACAGATGTGTTTGCTTGGAGTTACAAGCATTTGAAAGGAGTAGACCCTAACATATGCTCCCATAGAATTCCCATGACTCAAGAAGCCAGGCTTTCCGAATAGAAACCATACAGTTATAATGATAACTATGCCACCAAGATTAAGGAAGAGATAGATCATTTGATGGAAGCTAAATTTATCTATGATATTGAGCATGTTGGATGGGTGTCACGCATTGTAGTAGTGCCCAATAAGAACGGGAAGTTTTAGGTAACCTTAAAAAAGTTAATGCCACTATGATTAGAGATAACTATCCACTTCCAATCATTGAACATTTATTGGAGTGTGTGGTAGGCAAAGAAGTATACAGCTTCCTTGATGGATTCTCTGGCTTTTGTCCCTGAATACCATCACAAGATGGATTTTGCCACAAAATGGGGCATATTTGAATTTCGTGTAATGCCATATGGACTGACAAATGCACTTGCTACTTTTCAACGACTGATGTATCATGTTTTTAAGAAGGTCTTCCAAATGAATTTGGAAGTCTACGTTGATAATTTATGCCCTCATTCCAACATTAGGCAAACACACATTCTTGAATTGAAAAAAGTTTTTGACAAATGTTGAGAATATCAAGTCTATGTGAACCCAGAAAAGTGTGTTTCTGTGGTTAGGCAAGGCAAGATTCTAGGACATAGTGTCAAAGAATAGAATCTCTATAGATGAAGATAAAGTAAGAGCAATTGCATAACTACCTAGGCCAAAGAATGTCAAGGAAGTACAAGCTTTCATGGGGCATTGTGGTTACTATCACCGCTTTATACACATGTGTGCAATCATTACAAACCCCTTGTACACCCTTCTGAATAAGTTCAAGTGGACGGATGCATGTGAGAAATCATTCAATGAACTCAAACAATAGTTTTGTTCAGCACCAATTTTGACGACACGATTAGAGTAAGCCTTTCCATCCACATGTGGATGCATCCAATTATGCTATCAGGTGTCTACTAGCACGACCTACAAGTGAGGGCAATATAGACCTTTGTATAGCATACACAAGTAGGTAGTTGAATGTAGCCAAGAGAAACTACACCACCACTAAGAAAGAAGGATTAGGAATTTTTTATGCAATAAACAAATTTAGACACCACTTACTGCAAAATAGATTCAAGTTCTTTAGAGATCATCAAGAATTGTTGTATTTAGTCAACAAGCCTTGTAACACGGGAAGATAAATACGATGGTTTCTACTGTTAATGGAGTATGACTTTGAAGTGGTAGTCAAGAAAGGGAAGACCCATCTTAGAGTTGATCATATCTCAAGATTGACTACAAGAGAATCCCCTCAAGGGATAGCGGAAGACTTACAAGATGCATATTTTTTTAATCTTGAAGTGACGCCTGAATGAGCCAAGCCAATTCTCCTTGTTCTCACCTTTGGACCCAAGAACCCTCAAGTCAGGATCAAGGAAGCGGAAGTAACTAAGTCACAAAGATATCAAATAATGGTTGAAAGTATTTACAAATAGGATAATTAGAAAATCTTTGCTTGTTGCATAGAGGAATCGGGGTACAATAAATGGTTGCACTTAGCACATGTAGGTGCATTAGAGTAGCACCATTCAAGACCGCATGCTATAGAATCTGCATGGGTTAAGAGTGTATTGGCCTTCGATGGAAGCAAACATCCATAGAATATGCAAGGAATGCCTAGTCTATTGTGCTAGACCACCAATCAAGCATGCTACCTTATATCATGTCTCTAACACCAGAGTGGAACCAACCAATAATAACTTACTTGAAGACGAAAACATTCCCTTAAGGAATGAATTTAGCAAGAAAAAGGAGTCTAGAGCAAGAAGCTCAAGACTAAACACTCATTGGTGATCATTTGTACAAAAGAGGAAGACATGGATATCTGAGATAGTGTGTTCATGAGAGTTACTATTGTAAGAAATACACAAGAATAATGACAGAACGAAACAACATCAATAGGTAGAGTAGTGAGAAGCAGAATACATTAATACAAATATAGACAAAAAGTGAGATAGAGGACTTAGATTCTCAAATTGTCAAAAATAATGTACAACAATGATATTGTCCACCCATGAGCTCCCACTATGGAGATTCAATGGCATTTTGGACAGACTCTAGACAAAAGCCTTTATAGTGTGCACTATCAAGATTTCACCACAATAATCGGGGCACCTAATCCTATGAATTAGGCATAATCACTAAGTTTGATTGATGCTATGATGTAGGCATAATTATCTGTATCATATGTAATTCAAAACATACTAAATTACCTAACTATCGGATTGGGTAAACCACCGAAATGATCCACCAAACTATCAGACTATCGGAGTCACCATGATTCTAGATTGCTTGACTACTGAAGTTGTTGGGAAAGATGGATGGATACTCCAAGAAATGAGTTGGTACTGCTAATCCCTGCTCTGTACCCGCCCTTTGTTACTTTAGAGTTGAGTTGTAGGCCCCTTTAGCTTTCCAATGACACTAAATAAGTGCCTATGTACTTTGGAGATGATGCATGTAATGATTAATCCAAAACAGATAACTTCAAAATTCACAAATCATCAAAAACTTGCTATCTTGGTTCACACACCTACTACTTCTTAAGCTCAGTATTTCTAACACAGTAGCAATTAGAAAAATTCCTTTTGGGGATATCTAATTAGTTTAAAGAGCTAATGATTCCAAGCTGAATCACTTAAAATTATTGACTATACATAGAGCAATCAATTTAGCAAGTGAAATATTACCCCTGACTCTTTAGAACCTCTACACAGAATGACCAGTGACCACTTCGAGACGCTTTTCTCCCAATTTGCTGAATGGAATGCCTTCAAACTTTGTCAACATGTAGTAAGCTTTGCATTTGTTCCAATGAGCTATAGAACATTGAAAATGATGGAGTAATGACGGCGATATAAGCAAGACAAGAACACTATTTTGAGTGACAATGACAGAGAGACCAACAGATATACTTAATAATGTATATGTATTATGAAACATGAATTTACAACATCATTGGCAAAGGAATAATGTCAAATGATTGTGCGGTGAGTGAGCAATGAAGTGTGCTACTCAACCTCTACTAATGATCATAATGTATGGCTCTCTAAGAGAGTATGTGGCCACGAGAACTTCAAAACTTTTTATAGATTCGTTCTTCAAATTTGAATTTGAATTCAAATTTGGCTCTCACTAAAAAATGATCCTTTAATCTAGGAGGTATTCTTTCTAACTAGAGTCGTGATTTTTGTTATATCTAACTCCACAAATTTAGTGGCATTTACAAAGATTCTTTTAAGTCAAGAGACTTTTACAAGAGTTAATGGTAAAACCATAAGTAATAGTTCTTATGGGTCTTCAAGTATTTGCACATAAAAGCTTCCAATGCCTAGCCAAGTGTGAAGGCTTGGCATTTGCACCAACAGCTCCCCCTCAAGCCAAACATATTGGCTTGGTCTTCATCAATCCTCTTGAATGTCTAGCAATCCAATCATAGCTTTAAACCTGCAAAGTTTAGTACGATCAAGTGCTTTGGTCAATAACTCTACACATTGCATATTAGTGGATACATATGCAACCTGAATTTCCTTGCTTAATGGTTTCTCTCTCACATAATGATAGTGGACCTCTATATGCTTGTTCATAGCATGATAAATAGGAATTGTTGAAAGATGTAAAGAACTTGTATTGTCTCCAAAAATCATTGGAGAGTTAGCATGTAATCCCAAGTCTACATGAGTGGCAGTGGCAAACCCTCTATATTCTGCCTCTGTTGAAGATAAAGCGATAGTAGGTTGCTTCTTGGAAGACCATGAAATGGGCTTATCACCTGCAAAAGAGAGATAACCTGAGGTACTCCTCCTGTCATCCTTACAACCTGCCCAATCTACATCTGAGTATATTTTGATGTCCAAATCTAAAGTATAAGGAAAGTATAAACCTTGATTTTGAGTACCGTTAAGGTACTTCAAGATTCTCTTGGCAACTTCTAAATGAGGTGCTCTAGGTTTGTGCTTAAATTGACTTAAGACACTTACTCCATAAGCAATATCAATCCTTGTCAATGTAGCATAGTTTAGGCTTCCATCTATGCTTTGGTATCCTGCAACATTCTCAAGCACATCACCTTCATGAGCACTTAATTTTTGGTTTACCTCCATAGGATTGCTTGCTATCTTGGCATTCTCCAAGTGAAACTTCTTCAACATATCCTACACATACTTTCTTTGAGTGATATAAATTCCAAAATTTTCATAGACTAATTCAAGTCCAAGAAAATACTTTAGTGATCCTAGATCACTGATTTTGAACTCCTGCATCATTTGATTCTTGATCTGCTTGATGCCATTGACATCATTACCTGTAAATATGATATCATCAACATACACATTTAGGTATGTTGCCTCTAAATTACTTCTCTTGATAAAGAGAGAAGTATCTGCTTTGCTCGTGATGAATCCTTGATCTTGAAGGTATGTAGTCAACCTATGGTTCCATGCCCTGGGTGCCTGCTTCAATCCATAAAGACCCTTGTTTAATTTGCACACATAATTTACCTTGTTTGGGTCCTCATACTCAGGAGGTTGAGACATGTACACCTCCTCTGAAATCCAACCATTAAGGAAAGCATTGTTTACATCCAATTCGTACATATTCCAATTCCTTGATGCAACCACACTTACCAATACTTTAATGGTTGGCTTTTGGCCAGAGGTGAGAAAGTTTCTTCATAATCAACTCCTTGGATTTGTGCAAAGCCCTTAGCCACAAGTCTAGTGTTATACTTGTTTATTGAACCATCTGAATTTCTCTTGATTTTATCGATCCATGTAGAACCAATTACCTTCATAGACTCCTTCTTTGGCACTAGCTTCCAAGTATCATTCTCCTTGAGTGCCTCAATTTCTTCATCCATAGCTTCCTTCCATTCTCACTTGGTCTTTGCCTCTTCATATGATGATGGCTCTTCAAGTGATAAGTCTTTGGCAAGATAAATAGAACGCTTAGTAACTAAAAAAGTGTCATACCTATATCTGATTGGCTTCTTGCTCTCCCTTTGTGATCTTATGATTGCTTGGTTGGATGATTCAGGTATGTCCTTCATTTTGACTTTGCCTTTGGATTTCCATGCCTTGAACTCTTCTAAGTTGATGATGTCCTCATCATCTGATTTGATGACTTCAATCTGATTTGGCTCTTCTTTGGTGAGGCTTGGAAACTCCTCTTCCAAGTCATCAGGAAAATTTACTTTCCTGCATTCACTTTCAAACCAAGAATCATTCTCATCAAAGATAACATCTCTACTAACCATAAAAGCTTTGTTATGGATTATAGAACATGTATCCTTTCTTATCTAAATCATACCCTATGAAGATGCACTTCTCTGCCTTAGGGTCTAGCTTACCTCTGATTTGAGATGGGATGTGTACATAAGCAACACATCCAAAGATCCTACAATGATCAAGTGATGGCCTTCTACCATGCCAGGCTTCATATGGGGTCATCCCATCAAGTGGCTTGGATGGCAACCCGTTTACAAGATAAGTGGCAGTAGATACACTCTCTACCCACAAATAATTAGGTAACCTTTTTCATTTAGCATTGACCTAGCTATTTCAACAATCAATCTATTTCTCTTCTCTGCCACCACTACTACATATGAGGGGCATACCAACGTTTCCCATACCGACGGTCACCCCTCGGCGTCCGTATGACCATTGAAAATGCTTGAAAAACCACGGATGCAATACCGAGGGTCATTAAATCGTCGGTATACACGGCATCGGTATGAGGGCCGGTATAGGCATCTGTACTTTGCTCTAAGTTACCGACACTTATACCGACGCTTATACCGACGCTTATACCAACGCTCATACCGACGCTTATACTGAGGCAACTTTTAACCGGGCCCGAGAACAAAAATTCGACATCTGCTTGCATTTTGAACCAAATTTTGCTACTGTCGAGTTTGCGTGCGTGAACTACATTCCGAACCTATTGTGTACACACATCTCTCTCTTTCTCTCTCTCTCTCTGTCTCTCTCTTTCTCTACATCTTTGTTTCTCTAGATCTGAAATTCTGGTAAGAATTGCACATACTATAGCACCCTTTCTCTTTCTTTGTGTTTTCCCTTTTCTAATTTCTCTTCTCTTTCGTTTTGCAGGAGCTTTTTGGCATCAAATCTTTGGAATTCGACGAAGGGCAACATTAAGTGGACCTTGATGACAACGCTCCAAACAATTACATCGATGTAAGTGATTGTTTTGTTTTCGATTGATATAGAGTGAGATAGAGAGAGAGATGAAAGAAAGAGAGAGATCTAGAGAAACATAAAGAGAGAGAGAGAGAGATGAAAGACAAAGATAGAGAGAGAGTGTGAAAGAGAGAGAGAGAGATGAAATAGAAAGAGAATGAGATAGAGAGAGAGATGCATACATACATACACACACATATGCATACACATACTCACATACATATTACATACACACATGCATATTACATATACACTATTTCTTCAAATTTGAATTTGAATTCAAATTTGTCTCTCACTAAAAGTGATCCTTTAATCTAGGATATATTCTCTCTAAGTAGAGTTGTGATTTTCATTATATCTAAATCCAGAAATTTAGTGGCATTTACAAAGATTCTTTTAAGTCAAGTGACTTTTACAAGAGTTAATGGTAAAACCATAAGTAATGGTTCTTATGGGTCTTCAAGTATTTTCACATAAAAGCTTCAAATGCCTAGCCAAGTCTGAAGGCTTGGCATTTGCACCAACAGAAGTGTCATACCTCCAGAATTTGGGTATGAGTAAAGTAAGCTCACTGCATAGCCTTCTAAATAGACTCACATAGATCATCTCGTAGTTTTTGCTGGACTCATGTAGATCTCATCACAAATGTCCAAACTCTCATCATGGCTTCTCCTCATCATGGGGGTCGTACAATGTAGAGTACAATGGATCATTTGCAATCACGTGCGGGTGGAGTATTGAGTATATCTAACACCCCCCTAATGTCCACTTACGGTGAACTACCTTCTTGGTCCAATACCAAGCTTTGGAAGATGTCGATAAAATTGCTCTCTCCCTACATCCTTGGTGAAGATGTCTACCTCATTTTTATCTGTTCGACAATAGATCAACTTGACAACTCCATCTTTGATCAACTCTCGCACATAAAAATACTTGATTTCTATGTGCTTACTATGTGCATGACAAACAAGATTCTTAGCAATGTCTATGCAACTCTAGTTGTCACAATTCAATCTTGTAGCCTCCTATCCTTGAATTCCTATATGCCACAGGATCCTTCTCAACCATACTACTTCACATGCAGCAACAAATGTTGCTTTGTATAAGAAAGCCTCACATGAAAGTATCTAAAAGAATCTTGAAATATTTGAAGGTAACAATTAATGAAGGGTTATACTACCCTTATACCTTTGATTTAGATGTCAAACTATTTTCTAATGTAGTTTGGGCAGGTTCTAAAAATGATAGGAGAAGCACACCAAGCTATCTTACATTTGCAGGTACCAAATTGATTTCTTGGTCATCAAAGAAGCAACCTATAGTTACTCTCTCATCAATAGAAATGAATATAGAGGACTTGCAAATGCTACTCAAGAGTGGATTACGACCCTATACTCTGACTTAGGGTTAAATACTTCAACTCCACACATATTTGGAGACAACATTAGAGTTTTGCATCTTGCTGCAAACGCTATCTATCATGCCAGGACCAAACACATTGAAGTTCAATACCATTGTGGCAGAAAAAACATCATGAGTAAGGAGATACAAATCTCATATGTATCCACACACCAACAATGTGCAAATATACTCAAGCATTGGATGGAAGCAAATTGAATAGGTTTAAATCAATGATTGGCTTGCAAAAATTTTAAAGGACTAGAGACTCAAGCAGCTTAGGCTTGAGGGTGATCTATTGGTACAAATAGCTAGCCTAAGTGCTTAGTTATTATCTTAGGACTACACCTTGATTTTTGTATCTCACCTAGAGGATCACATGTGAGCCTTTACTTATACATTTAATTGTATTCACCATGGATAAAATGTAAAAGTGAAGAGAGAGAAGAATCTTGTGAAGTTATGAAGCTAAAACCCATGACTCGGGTGGTAGAGTGAATCAAATCAAGCACCCCAAAAGTGAAGGAACACTTTTAGGTGAGCGAATTTAAAATTTGAACTCAATAAATGAGTATAAAAAGAGGAGGCTTTAGTCGCAAGGATGAGAGCCACTAATGAGAGTCTTTGAGCTACACTATTGAGCATCTTGTAAGCTCAAGGTATGTAAGATTAGTCCTCTACACTTCCAATGTATCATGTGTGCATTATTAGATACTAATTGATACATTTCTTCATGATCATTTTAGTATACTGTTCTCTATCATATATTCATTATTTCGGTGATCTTGCAGAAACAATTTCTCTATATTTACTTGATCATTTGCTCCACTTTATCTTGGCATTGTTAAAGTGAAGTTTCTAATATAATTACAAAGTTTCATTATTTTTTGCCAATCTCGAGATATGAATTGATAAAGTCGACTATGTCTACACATCATCTTGCTCCTAAAATATCTAGATGACCCCCTTGAGTTGCTAAACGTGTTTCACAGTGTATAGTGCCTCTAAATTCATGTGATGAATTGTTTTAGTTAGCTATACACTTGATTTAGATGTGTGAAAAATATATCTAGGCAATTCATACGAGGTTGTGAGCTCTGAAAAAACTCTAAGTACTTTTATTCACGAAATAGAAGGTTTCTTCACAATTTTAGTACATGCAAGTTACCTGTTTTGGTACAAAATTTTGGGAATGATGCTCTAAAGCCCATAGTGGGTTTAAGTGCATTATTGTGAATCCAAAGGAGTCTACAAAGCATCCCTGGAGTCAACTTGGCAGGTGCAGAGCACGTTTTGTGCAATACTAACTCATCTCTGGACTAACTCAAACCATCTCCTCACATACACACATCACTACTTAGATATACCAAAAATAACCATTAAAGGTGGAAAATCACATAGCTCAAGATTCCCTTCCAACATTTGAGAGAGGTAATTCATAATGTTTCTTCCATGGAGATGTCTTTTTACTCAATTTTGATGCTTTAGCATAAAGAAAATGGAGTTAAGTGTGTGCTTCTTTCAAAGTGCTGAAATGTTCTCATTCTCATCTCCAAGAAGTGTTCAAATCTTTATATTTTGTATAAAATCAATTGAATGATGTCTCTATTGTTATATCCATAGTTTATAATTAGGAAAAAATGATGGTTCATGATCTCTAAGAGTGCACCTAAGACTTGTTATTGCATCTAACATTGTAGCTTTCATGTTGGTCCAGATTTCCCTATGGAGAATTCGCAATAGTAGGGTCAATTTCTTGTGTTCAATCAGAGGATTCCAAAGATCATTGAATTTGAGAGTTTATCAACCTTCCAAGAACAGTTGGTGCCAGTTCCTATTGAGATCTTGAACAAATTCTACTCGTTGTGTCATTCTGAAGATATCTTGGATCCTATTATCAATTTTACATTTAACACCTTTTGGATTAGGTGCTCCCTCTTCAATAAACAGGGTGACACTCAAGTCCCACCAAGCATTCATCCTTTTTCTTAAGAGGCACCAATCCTGATAGTTGACTCTACATCTTTGATCAATGTCCTAAAATCTTATCGATCTTTCAGGTTGGAAGCATAGGTCCTTCCATTGCTAAAATACTTTGGCCCAAACCTTTTTGGCTCTTTGGAGTTTTTCCTTTTCAATTTTCCTAATACCAAGTATCGAGAACAAGAGCAAGTATTTTTTCCTAATCTCAAGTGCCCACTTCCAATCATTACTAACTAAACACTAACTCTTCACTTTATGATAGGCCATCGAAAGGGAAGCCACCAAAGCTGACCCCTTAAGGGTAACTGTGACCAAGGAAAAATTTCACGTAAGAAGGTTAAGATCTTACCACCTTGGGGTGTTCAAAAGCATGAGGTTATTAATGTTTTGGAAAATGAGCTCTAACCATGATTCCATGCTCTTTATCAAGACTTTTATCATCCACTTGGATGCGAGTTTTTTTGCCATAGCTTCCACATCCAGAATATAAAGAGTGCCTGCCTCCTTAGGGCTAGTGTAGCATAAACACCAAATGGTCTATGTGAGACTATGGAGCCTTCCGTATGGGTGTGATGGATTAAATGGGACTCAACATAGGAAAGTGATAGGAGATCACAATGCCCATACATAGAGAAATTGTCAGGTCACCAAAGAGATAAATGATATCCTAGGAAAGATAACTCTTATGAAGATTCGTTTTCAAAGATTGCCACCTCCCTAAGGGTTTGAAAATGAGTATCCTTTCTCTCAAGTCAAGGTGAACTTTGAGCCGATCCCATTGAAGTTTCTTGTTATCCTCAATTAGAAGATAAGTTTGTTCCCAAGGTTCAGTAAATGGTTCAATCATGTTGAAGTCTCAAGAGGATAACATTGCTATAGAGGGAATCTAGAGAGTACCATGTTTTAGCTCTTTCAAGTGGAGCATTCAAAGCATACACAAAAACCATCGAGAAGGGGAGCAGTCCATCGAGAGTGATCTTGATGCACTTGTGATTAGGAAGCTTCCACCAGATCTTATTTCCAATGGAGCATTCAAAGCATACCTGAAGCTTCCACCAGATCTTATTTCCAATGGTCCCATGCTTCTTTCTTTTAGCCTTCTCGATTAGATCATCTTTATTCCATCAACTTAAAAAGCTTTGTTCCATCAACTTTGAAATCGGTACATATGGATCTCTCAAGTTTGACCTCGTTTTGGATCCTTCCTCTTGGAGGAACTCTGTATGGGAGACGAATATGCTCTTGTTTTCAACGCTTTCTATACAAATACCCAAAAATGCTCCATCTAACCGCTTCTCACTCTCCAAAACTCATTGCTCTCCATAAAAGTCAAATTCCTACATATATTTCTATGTATACTCTATCGGCTAAATTGTCAATACTGGCTTTTCTTATAAAAATCACTCCACCACTTTTGACTTGGCCTACATGAGTCAAAAGCTGCTGTCCTTTTCTCAGGATTGATTGAGTTCTCGGAAATTGTTTCATTAGTCAATCGATTTGGACATCATTTTGTCACTTCCTTTTGGAAGCACTTCTAATATGAGGGAAATATTCTCGTTTCTTTGTGAAGTATTAAATGTTGATCTGCCACCAGATTTAACATGTGCAATACCACAAAGAGAGAGGCAGCGCAAGGAGAAGCAACAATAGGGTAGTAGAACAATGAAGCAGATGCCTGCGAGGGTTTGCAACAGCGGATTTGAAAGAATTCAAACCTGTGACTTCAGTGGCTGGTCGACGTCCTCTTTTCAAAGGAAGCAGATCCTGTTGGAACCATCGCTGTAAGCTTCAAGACATCTCACGGTAAGTTGGTGCTCGTGGTGTCGTCGTGACCGACTCCCCCTCCCCTTGGGGTTGAGGGGTTGAGTCGTCGACACGATCGGACAACCCTCCCCCTCGAGTGTCGCGGGTATCGGGGCCTTCGCGTGTATCGCGACCGCTAATCGCGGGTTTCGCTTGCTGAGGCCCCCCGCGTGTATCGCCCTGATTCGCGACCGCTCGATCTACGGGTCGACCGTTTTAACTTCCGATCGGCGTCATCCCCCGGTCGCTCTCTTCGGCGATCGTCGTCCTCCGATCGTTCTCCTCGGCGGTCGTCCTCTTCGGCGATCGCTCTTCCCGGCGATCGTTGCCTTCCCGATCGCGCGTGATCTTCCGGTGGAGTGTCGTCGGATCGTTCACCACGGCGCCGATACTCGCGCAACGGTCGCCGATCGCCGGAACCTTATCGAGTCTCGCAGTGCCCCGCCGTGTATCGCCGGGCCCCTCGCCGGTCTCTTCGCGTGTCGCCGTGCCCCGCCGGTGTATCGCCGGATTCCTCGCAGTGTCGCCGGTTTTTCCGTGTATCGCAGGTCGTCGCGTTTCGCCGGGTGTATCGCCGGGGGTTCTTCTTTGGACGCGCGCCCGATCGCCTGAGTGGGGCCGTCCGCTTTCGCCGGGAGGTCCAAAGCTAGAGAAGAAAATATAAAAAAGAAAAAGAAAAATTCGCAACACTCGAAAAAGAGGAGCTGGGCGGAAAAAGAAGAATGGAAGAACCTTTGCTCGTGAGTAGAGTGTGCCTCGACATTTCGAAAAAGTGAGGAAAAAAAGAAAAAAGAAAGAAAGAAAGAAAGAAAAAAAAAAGAGAGGAAAAAAAAAAAGAAAAAAAAAAAAGAGAAAGAAAAAAAAAAAAAAAAAAAAAAGAAGAGGAAGAAGAGAAGAAAAAAGAAATAGATTCGAAAAGAAGTGTGCTTCCCGTGTCTCTTCTTGAAAAGTGTAGTGTTAGGCTTCGTGGGGCTCGGGGGCGTTCTCTCCATGCTGGAGGAATTTGTCACTGGGCATTGAAAAGCAAGTGTGGTGCAAATTCCGTTGGCCATGGATGTGGCTTCATCCTCCCTCGTGAAGAGTAATCGGGCTCCTCCCCTCGGGGAGGCCGGTACACTGGCCGCTCTGCTGGAGGGGGGTTCGTGTGCCGCCCCTGGGGCATCCGAAAGCGTTGAATCCCCCGTCGTGTCCCTCAGTAGACCCGCAGTTCTGTCTGCTCAGGAGGAGCTCAAGAAAGTTTGCCTCGTCGGCCAAGTGTTTGGCCCTAGGCCCCCGCTCGAAACTGTGCGACAATGGCTTCGAAAAGAGTGGTTCCCTCGAGGACTAATTGTCAGCAAATGTCAGTTCCTACCAGCAAACCACATGCTGCTAGTCTTTGAGAATGAAGAGATGGCGTTCCAAGCCCTAAGCGTTGGCACATGGCAGCTTGGTCGGGTGACTCTGTGCCTATTCAGATGGTCCCCGGACTTTACTCCTGACAAATCGAAATCACTCCGGTACCCCCTTTGGGTTGAGCTCCCTAACCTCCCATATTTCTTGTACAACTTCGTGTGGGACATTGTCTCTCCTATCGGCAAGCCGTTGGCTTCACGCGAAGACATTGGCGGTCTCATCTATGAAGGCGCAAGACACTCGTTCAATGCTAGGTGGCACCCGCAAATCTGCGTCGAGGCCGACCTCAGTTCGCCGCTTCCATCAATGATCAAAGTGGACATGGGCGAAGGTGATGTTTGGGAGCAGGATATCACCTACAAAAACCTCCCCAACGCGTGCTTTCGTTGTGGTCAGCAAGGTCACAGGATTAAAGACTGCCCTCTCAGGCAAAAAAACAAGCGCTCGCAAGAAGCCCCCAAAACTGCTCAAGACAACAATGATGATTTGACCCACTCGACTAAGGAAGGGGAAGGCAAGGGCCCCCTCAATCCAAAAGCTGATGCGGATGGCTTTACTGAAGTTAGAAGAAGAAGGAAGAGAAGTCCGAGGGCCAACGGTGAGAGAAACAACCTGCCACTTACCCCCAACAGCAACTTGTATTGCAATCTAGGAAATGAGATCAACGAGCTTGACTATCCAGGTGGGAAACCACTCGAGGTAGACACCTACGACAATGCCCTAGAGATCCCTGACAGCAAAGAAACCCCCCAGGAGGGCTATACTACAAGCAAAGAAGATGGATTCAACACTAGTAATGAAGACAACATGGATAGTGAAAGTTCCATCATTGGATCGACGATCCCAGAAACAGTGCCGAGCACGGGGCCCAGCTCCCCCCAGCAAGGAATATCCCGCAAAGGAAAACAGCCTTTGGAGCTACCCTGGAAAAGCCCCCACAAGAACCGATTTCTAAGTCGGGATCAGATCCCAGCGAAAAAGAAAGATGAAGCCAAGAGAAGAAAGGACAAGGCTCCCTCCCGCAAAGAGGGATCAACATATAAATGATTGTCATCTCGCTAAATGCTAGGGGGCTAACCGACCCCTCAAGAGCGGCCATCATTGGTCAATGGCTCCGCGACATTAGCTTAAAACCAGACATTATATGCATTCAAGAGATTAAAATTGACGGTGAAGACCTTCTGAAACGACTCAGACAGGTTTCCTCGGCCCATGTGTGGATTCCAACAAAGCACCGGCGCGGGTCCGGTGGAACCGCCATCGGTGTTAAACAACCCTGGCTTGAAAAGCTTGAGAACTCCACTGAAGATGTAAATCACCACTGGATTGCGGTTTCTTTCGGTGCTCCCCTCTGTGTTACTATGGTTTCTTTGTACGCCCCTAACGCGGATCTGGAGAGGCTGAACACTTGGTCCTCTCTTGACTCGCTTCCCCACAACGTGCTTATTTGTGGAGACTTCAACATGGTGGAGGACCCTAGGGACAGATGGATGGGCAAGGGCAGGGTCATCGACAGTCGGGAGAAAGAAACGTGGGACATGACCAAACTCCACTTGGATCTGGTCGAATTCAAAGACTCGAATGGCTTTTCCTGGTCGAACCTCCAAGCGGGCGAAGATCTGAGGAAAGCTAGACTTGACAGATGCTACATTTCTCAGAGTTTTACTCATCTGTGGGGCCACCCTTCCGTCACGCAACGTACTGACCTCACCATCTCTGACCACTACCCGATCGTTATCACTTTTCAACCATCCAACAGGACCCACAAGGCTCCGTGGTTCCATGCCAACGCTTCCACCTTCTCTCTCCCCTCCGTCCATCAAGAGATTGCCGATGTGTGGAAGGTGGCGTTCGCGTCTGGCTTGGCCCCAGCCAAGTGCTGGAGAAGTGCGGTCGACAAGTCTCGCAAGATCATGATCAAAACTAAGAAGGTGCTCGAGACAGTGCGGCGGGCTCGTAGGGAAGCGCTTTACCTCAGACTCTGGCGACTCGAGGAGGAAGTGAACAAAGGAAAACACCAAGCCCAGAAAGGTCTCCGAAAAATCAGAGCAGCGTTGAGATACGAGGAGGAAATACAAAGAAAGAACTTGCAAATCTTCTTCAAGGAGTGGTGGGCTGGAAAAGCCGACAAACCCACCAAAGAGATGTGCAGTATCCTTAAAAGGAAACACAACAGAGAGACGATTCCCCTACTGCTAGACCCACATGGCAATGTTTGCAACTCGGAAGAAGCGAATGTTGGCATCATTGAAGGGCACTTCACGAGACTCCTGGGAACCTCGAATCCCCTCTCCCATCTTAGAAGGGACTGCATGGCTGCCATATCTAGGGTTTCCCCCCGGAGAATTCCACCCAACCTCCACTCCCTACTTCATGCCCCGATCTCTGAATCAGAAATCATTGAGGTCATCGATGCCCTCCCTCTCGGTAAAAGCCCGGGACCCGACGGACTCACTAACGAGTTTTTTAAATCATTCAAGCTGGTGGTTGCCACCCCTCTTCGGATGGTTTGGCAAGAAGCGCTAAAATTTGGTGCCCTTCCTTCTTGTATAAATAATGGAATTATCAAGTTGATTCACAAGAAGGGGGAAAAAAACAGAATCGAGAACTGGCGGCCAATTACGATGCTCCAAACAGGATACAAGATCGTCGCCAAAGTCATTGCCAACAGACTGGCGTGCCACCTGAGATCTTGGCTTAGTGAGGACCAAAAAGGTTTCATCAAAGGCAGGTCCGTTCTGGAAACCATTATGGATATTTGGGAAGGTATTCAATTTGCAAAAGAGTCTAATCAAGATGTGGTCTTCCTCAAGATCGACTTTGACAAAGCCTACGATAGGCTGGAATGGGACTATATTCTGCAATCGCTCCAAGACCTCGGATGTAGTCAGAAATTCACCAAGATGATTGCGACCCTTCTCGGCAACGCAACGACTCAGATTAACGTTAACGGCAAACTTTCGAAGGCGATCCATCTTAAAAGATCTATTAGACAAGGGTGCCCTCTTGCCCCCCTTCTCTTTGCCATCGCCACTGAGGGGCTGAGCAGACTCGTGGCTCATCAGGTGGAGGCTGGCAATATCAAAGGCCTCCAGCTACCTCACGACCACAGTCAAATCATCATGAGACTTTTTGCTGACGATATGAACGCGTTCGTTCACAATGATAATACCAGCCTGGAGACTTTCTGGAGGTGTCTTGACACCTTCTGTGAGGCCTCTGGATCCAAAATCAACCACAATAAGACCGCCTTTAGGGCCATTGTGGGACACCAACCTGGCCTTCTCATTGATCATGGCTGTCAAATTATTCCGCAGGGCCAAATCTTTCGGCTGCTCGGAATCCCCCTGGGGTTTGGCGTCTCTATGGAGCAGCGATGGAACTGGGTGCTAGCCAAACTTGAAAACAAGCTAAATTACTGGAGAGGCATGCAAATCAATCTCGCTGGACGGGCGATGGTTATCAACACGTTCCTCCTCTCGTCTACCATCTATTTCCTTTCTTGCTGGAGACCGAATGAGCAAGGCCTGTCCAAACTGAATAGCATCTGCAGAAACTTTCTTTGGACGGGTGACCATAACAGAAGGGGGGTGCCTAAAATCAAATGGGCCATCTGCACCAGCCCTAGAGATAGCGGGGGGCTTGGCATCCTGGACATTGAGTGTATGGCTAACAAACTGGCAGCCAAATGGATGATTAAAGCTTGGTGCAATAGGGAGGCCTCGTGGGCCAAGCTGATCTTCAGAAACAAAAACGAGTTGGCCCTCACGGGATCCCCGAACTGGAAGAACCTTGACACCATGACCCTGCTCTTCTCCCCGATACCTGTCTTCCCGAAAGGCTCCAACCTCGTTTGCTCTCTTTGGAAGGGCTGGAATAAAGTCAAAAGCTTCACAAGAATTAGTGAGGACTGGAAGTGGGCGGCTGGAATCAGACAAAACGACTCTATCTGGTTTCCAATACATGGCATCCGGAGTGTGGAATCGTGGAACATTCAAAATGCCAAGAAGCTATGGAACAAAGGATTCAAAAAATGGAAACACCTCTGGAAACAAGACACCAACAGTTGGATCAACTTCGAGGACATCGACCCTCGCATAAACATCTCCTACGAAGAATGGAACACCTTGCAAAGCAGATGCCTCGCTTGGGATCCTCACAAAACTCGCCTTCTCATGGGACATGATGCTCCGAACGCGCGTGGTCTCAAATGGCACAATGGAAATAGCCTACTCAAAATCCCGAACATCAAAGAAACAAATGACCTCGAGATCAGCCTCAACAAGAAGTGGTGCCTGTCTTGGACGCGGCTTCGGTGGGACATGAAATTCATGGGCATCTGGCACCCACTTATAGAGATTAAGAAGTCTGTCCTCTTATGGCAAATTCTTCATCGCGGAATTTGGACTAACCATAAGGCAAACAAAATTTGTGGGATCCCTCCGTGGTGCAAACGCTGCCACCGTGCAATCGAAGATGTCCCACACATCTTCCTTTCTTGCCCCAACTCATTCAGAATCTGGCAGATGGTTGGACTGAAAATCAGAGTTCAGAAACAGCTCAGTTGGAAACAAGTCCTATTGGGAGAAGCGATTGGATGCTCTGCGGCTCTCTGGAACGCAATCAGAGGGGAAGTCCTGTGGAAAATTTGGCGAGAGCGGTGTGCTCTCAACTTCGGCGACCCCCCCAGGGAGTGGTCGATTGAAAAATCTCTATTCCTCCTTGGCAAAAGGATCGTCAACAGTAAGAAATCCCCCCCCTTCAGACACCATCAAGTCCTCATGTTGATCAACAACAAGCTCAAACCCAAGTGGGTCCCGCATGAGGGCGACGAGAGGGTGATCAACCTTCTTTGTAAAGCAACCTAGGAATCAACCATGCTTCCCCTGCCTTGTGGGATTTGGGGGGTCCCGTGGGCACTAGACCCCTTTTCTTGTACCTTTGTTTCTTAATTTAATTCAAGTCCGGGAGAGTAGGCCATTGCCGAACTTCCTTTATGAAAAAAAAAACATGTGCAATACCATCGACATCATGTAGAAGGTTTTAGGTTCACCATTAAGACAAGAGCATAGAGACAAATAGAGAGAGACTGTTACGTAGATTCCTTTGATTGATCTAGAGAAACGTAAATTATCTCCTTCTCTCTCTTCTCTTTCCATTCTCTTTCTCTTCTCATCTCTATATTGCTCCTCTTGTATATACTCTCTCTCTCTCTCTCTCTCTCTCTCTCTCTCTCTCTCTCTCTATATATATATATATATATATATATATATATATATATATATAATGAACAACATTGCTAGAGACTTGATACCCTCAATTACATTACGCTTCTATAAGGTTCTCCATGTTCTCCTTCGACTTCAAAAGGAAAAAATCTCTTCTAATCAGAAACAAACTTATGATCAACCATGTCCTAAGTCATCTTCTCTCCAAAAGCTTTCATCATAACCATGAATGGGTTGGAGAGCTTTCCCTTCAGTCACTTTTCTCTGCTAAAACATGGAGATGCTTCGATCAATCATAATAAGGAATGTATGAAAAACAGAAGGAACGATGTGTACCGTTTTAGGAGCTCTCAATACCATGCATCTGAGTATCAGATTCAACTATCAAACATTGGATGCCCTACAGATAAGAGAATATATATATTGTGCCATGTGGGATGGTTTAAGTGATCTCAGATCTATATTTTCATTCATATGTTGACGGGCTATGACTCAAGAATCGGTGTTTTTATAATTTTAAACGATTGTATGCACTATAGAATTTTTCTTCATGACATGAAGATGAAGAAGCAAATCTTGCATAATGATTTAAGTCCTTCATATTTTTTCACATTGTTTGTTTTGTATATCTTAATACATAGGCAAAATAATTTCTTTCAGCTAACTCCCAAGTTTTAAAAAATGACCAATTCAAAGACAAGCTGATACATACCCTAAGCCAAATATATAATTCTTTTACCAAGATAAATAGATCTCTTTGGTGGTACTCTTATAGAAGAGAGGCTCTATCGAAAGATTGGAAGGAAATAAAAGAAACCATTTATAAAAGACTCAGGAACCAAGGAAATAAACCACCGTTTAAACATGTATTGATCTTTGTGATCCAAAATAACGACCTAGAGTTGGACCTCCCCTGAAGAGGATGACATGATTCTAAGACATCTTTGTAAGTTTCTTGTTTTAATTTGAGTTTGAACAGGAGGTTACTTTATGTTTTTCATTTGACTCTTATTATGTTCCATGTCTTTTTCTATTCACCTTTGACGGTGGAAGAGGACATACCGGGAGCTTCCACTGGATCATATTTCCAATGAACCCATGATTTTCCCTTTTTGGATTTCTCAATTACATCAACTTTGCTCCATCATCTTCAAAAGCTTTGTTCCATCAACTTTGAATTAGGTACAGATTGTGAATCTCTCAAGTTTGCCCTCTTTTTGGATCCTTCCTTTTGGACGGACTCTCTTATGGGAGACGAATATGCTCTTGTCTTCAACGCTCTCGATACAAATACCCAAGAATGCTCCATAAAGCCAAATTACTACGTATATTTCTATGTATGCTCTCTCCCTCAAACTGTCAAATTACTACGCTATGCTCAATCGGAAGACGAATATGCTCCCAACGCTCAGTAAATGATTGGACCATGTTGAAGTCTCGAGAGGATAGAATTGCTATGGAGAGAATCCAGAGAGTCCCATGTTTTAGTTCTTTCAGGTGGAGCATTCAAAGCATACACAAAGACCATCGAGTTAGCAAGCTGGTGGAGCATGACCATCGAGTTAGCAAGCTGGTGGAGTTAGCAAGCTGGTGGAGCATCAGGTGGAAGCTGGTAATATCAAAGGTCTCCGTTTGCCTCATGACCATGGCCAGATCACCATGAGACTTTTTGCCGATGATATGAATGTGTTTGTTCACAATGATAGTACTAGCCTGGAGACGTTCTGGAGGTGTCTGGATACTTTTTGTGAAGCCTCTGGATCCACAATTAACCACTCTAAGACCGCCTTTAGAGCTATTGTTGGGTCACTACCCGACCTTCTCATTGATCATGGGTGTCAAATCATTCCGTAGGGCCAAAGTTTTCGGCTTCTAGGGATTCCCTTGGAGTTTGGTGTCTCTATGGAAGAGCGGTGGAACTGGGTGCTGGCCAAACTCGAAAACAAGCTTAACTTTTGGAGAGGTATGCAAATCAATCTTGCTGGTCGTGCTATGGTTATTAACACGTTCCCCTTATCTTCTACCATTTATTTCCTTTCTTGTTGGAGACCGAAAGAGCAAGATCTGTCCAAACTGGATAGTATTTGTAGAAACTTCCTTTGGACGGGTGACCACAATAGGAGGGGGGTGCCTAAAATCAAGTGGTCCATCTACACCAGCCATAGAGATAGTGGGGGCCTTGGTATCCTCGACATTGGGTGCATGGCTAACAAACTAGCGGCCAAATGGATGATTAAGGCTTGGTGCAACGGGGAGGCCTCATGGGCCAAGTTGATCTTCAGAAACAAGAATGACTTGGCTCTCATGGGTTTCCCTAATTGGAAGAATCTTGACATCTTGACCTTGTTGTTTTCCCCGATCCCTGTCTTCCCGAAAGGCTCTAATCTTGTGTGCTCCCTATGGAAGAGTTGGAATAAAGTCAAAAGCTACACAAGAATAAGTGAAGATTGGAAGTGGGCAGCCGGTATCAGACAGAACGACTCTATCTAGTTTCTGATCCATGGCATCTGGAGTGTGGATTCTTGGAACATTCAAAATGCCAAGAAGTTATTGAACAAAGGCTTCAAAAAATGGAAGCATCTCTAGAAACATGACACCAACTGATGGATCAACTTTGAGGATATTGACCCTAGCGTCAACGTTTCGTACGAAGAATGGAACACTTTGCAACGCAGATGTCTCGCCTAGGACTGCCACAAAGTTCGCCTTCTCATGGGACATCACACGTCAAGCCCACTTGGTCTCAAATGGCACAATGGGAATAGCCTATCAAAAATCTCGAACATCAAAGAAACGATTGACTATCAGGTTATCTCAATAAGAAATGGTGTCTGTCATGGACACGGCTTCGGTAGGGCATGAGGTTCATGGCTATCTGGCACCCCCCTCATAGAAATCAAAAATTCTGTCCTCTTATGGCAAATTCTTCATCATGGAATCTAGACCAACCTTAAGGCTAGCAAATTTTGTGGGACTCATTCTGGTGTAGACAATGCTACCGGTCTATTGAAGATGTTCCACACATCTTCTTTACGTGCCCCAACTCCAACAGACTCTGGCAGATGGCTGGAAAGAAACTTAGACTTCTGAAACATCTTAGTTGGAAGCAAGCCCTACTAAGAGAAGCGATCGGCTGCTCTGTGACTCTCTGGAACACCATCAGAGTGGAGGTCATATGGAAAATCTGGAGGGAAAGATGTGCTTCTAACTTCGGCGACTCCCCCAAAGAGTGGTCAATTGAGAAATCGTTGTTCCTCCTTGGCAAAAGGATCGTTAACTGTAAGAAATTCCCCCCCTTCAGGCATCATCAAGTACTCCTTTTGATCAATAACAAGCTTAAACCCAAGTGGGCCCCACATGAGGGTGATGAGAGGGTGATTAACCTTCTTTGTAATGCCATCTAAGTTTTGTAAAAGCTTCCCTTGCTTTGTGGGATTTGGGGGGTCCCGTGGGCACTAGTCCCCTTCTCTTGTACTTTTCTTTATTTAATTCAAGTCCGGGAGAGTAGGCTAATGCCGAACTTCCTTTATATTAAAAAAATTAGATGAGAGACTAATCTTGATGCACTTGTAATTAGGATTTCAAATAGCAACAACAATAGACAAAGAGCATCTCGGATCGTATCCAATAACTACACCTCTACAACCATTAGTGGAAAGAAGGGGCTGCCCTAAGTCTTTTCATAAGAGACTGCCCTAAGTCTTTGGCGGTCTGTTTCTATAACAGGCCTCCAATATGAGAAAGCCTACCATTAATGGTGCCTTCCATGCGTGGGGAAGGATGATCCTTGTCTTCTCTTGTAGGTTGCTTACCTTTTTTACCTTTTTGACATAAGTATGAGGGAGAATGAAACCGACAATGGAGCTTTCACTTTTTTGGGATTTCTTGCTTTCTTGTGGAATAATATTTTGATGACTTTTCCCCTTCGGGAGGTTCGAATTCATAAGTTTGACAAAACCCTCCTATGAAATTAAACATTTTGAATTCTTTCTCAAGAATTGAGGATCCTCTTGAACGAGAATATTCACCCTTTTTTTTAGGAAGTTCGACAAAGCCTACTCTTCCAAACTTGAATTGATAGAGATTACAATTGTACACATGAACAGGCCTAGCACCCATGGGACCCCCCGTATCCCACAAAGTAGGGGTTGCTTATAGATTACAAAGAAGCTTGATAATCCTCTCATCCCCCCTCATGTGGGGCCCACTTGGATTTGATCTTATTCCTCTCTAGGAAGAACACTCTATGATGTCTGAAGGGCAGGGCCTTCTTACAATTGGAATTTTTTTTGCCTAAAAGGAAAAGAGATTTTTCGAACAACCACTCTTTAGGAGGGCTTCCAAAGTTGGTTGCACACCTTTGTTTCCATATTTTCCATAGAGTCTCCCCTCTTATAGCATTCCACAATGTTGAGGTACATCCGATTGCTTCACCCAGCAAAGCTTGCTTCTAGTTGATTTGTCCTTGTAACATCATGATTCTCTCGAGGGCATGTCAGACCGATATTGATTTAGGGTGCAAATAGAAGAGGTGTCCCAAGTCTTCCATGCCACAAAAGCATTGTTTGCACCATGGGGGGACCCTGCAAATTTTGTTAGCATTTACATTAGTCCTGATTCCATGGTATATGATTTGCCACATCAGCACATACTTTTTTATCTCGATGAGGGGGTGCCAAAGGGATTGGAACTTAAAGTCCCACCTCCAGCATAACCAATCCAGACACCACTTCCTATTGAGTGTAACATGAAATTCCAAAATCCTTCTTCAATCTCGAAATTTTCTCAACGCTATTGCCATTGTGCCATCTCTGACCCTCTTTTTTGCACTTTGGCATTATTTATAGTGAGCAATGTATCTAAATGTTGAGGGACATATAGTAGATCATATGTCCATTACATAGGTTTCTTTTTTGGCCTTCTCAATTACATCAACTTTATTCTCTCTTCTTTATGTACAGGGACCGGTGGATTTGATACACATGTATAAAAAGGGTACGCTTAAACGTTCTTGGTCAATCTCTTAATAGAAATGCTCTGTTTTTGGATCCTTCCTTTTGGAGGGACTTTGTCATAAGGGACGGATATGCTCTTTTCTTTCGATGCTTTCGATGAATATACCCAAAAATGCTCCATGCAATCCCTCCTCACCATGTATCACCATGTAATTCATTGCTCTCCATAAAGTCGCATTTCAATACATATTTCTATGTATACTAAAATAACACTTTGGTATTAGTACTCCAAAACATACTGTTTTTTCCAAAAAAATACTCCACCAATTTAGACTTGGTCTACATAAATGAAAGCTACAAGTTTGACTGAATTCTCGAAAATTGTTTAGTTAGTCAGTCGGCTTGTACATCGTTTTGTGAGTTCCTTTTGGTTCATTTGTAACATCAATGAAATGTTCTCGTTTGTTTATAATCCGAAACTCTTATCTATCTCGCCTTTGCAATGTTAGATGTTGATCTTCAACCACAATTAACATGTGCCAGAGCATCAATATTGTGGAGAAGCTTGTACGTTCACACTTAAGACAAAAGCGTAGAGACAAATAGTGTGAGAACCTAAGTAGACTCCTTTGATTTAAGAATAGTACAAATTCTCTCTTTGTGTCTACCTCCTTTGCTTGCTCTATGTTTTCTCACGTCTTCTCTCTCTCTCTCTCTCTCTCTCTCTCTCTCTCTCTCTCTCTCTCTCTCTCTCTAAGGCATGAGAGTCTTCCAAGGCTCCTCAAGGAGGGACTGATGAAGCTTACCAACAAGAAGGATAGGAGAGAAAAAACATAGAGATTTAATGGAGCTAGAAAACATACAAGATTATTGTGAAAGCCTTGGCCAAGATCACAAATCATCTACATCAACGGACTCATAAACATGAAAAAGATTTATCAGGGAATTCTATCCTTGAAGCTATCGTAGATGTATGGGAGCATACCGATCATGTTAAGGAGTCTGGTCAAGATTTCTTGTTGCTAGATATAGATTTAACCAAAGCATACATGAAACTGGAGTGGGACAATAAAACAATGGTCATTCATCATGAACCTCTTCTTCTCATGCCCGAATAGTGATAAGGTGTGGGAGTTCTTCGATGGTATGCTCAATAGATCTCTTATGCAGCAACATGCTCTCCCAGAGGAGCCAATTGGTTATTTGGTGGCCCTCTCACAGGGGAGAGGCTTTGTGGAATCTTCGGAGGGAAGTATATTTTAATGGGGATTCACTTAAGAAGCTGCTTATATATAAGTAACCAAAGAGGAAGAATCAGGAACCAAGGAAATAAACCACTGTTTTAGCATGTATTGATCTTTCGAATCCAAGACAACAACCTAAAATAAAGAGCCGGAACTCCCTTAATTTGTAGGTTTCTAACAGTGCTTTGTAGGTTTCTTGTAGGTCTCTTCCCTTTTTGAAAAAATTTGAGCTCACCTTGTCTGGAAAAGAAACAGAATTTTGAGCAGCAGGTTATTTTATGTTGTTTATTTTGACTCTTGTTTGTTCCATGTCTTTTTCTATTCACCATTAACGGTGGACGAGGACATACCTGAAGCTTCCACTAGATCATATTTCCAATGGTCCCAAGATTCTCCCTTTTGGCCTTCTCAATTAGATCAACTTTGTTCCATCATCTTAAAAAGCTTTATTCCATCAACTCTGAAATCGGCACAGATGTATAAAAAGGTGAATTTCTCAAGTTTGACCTCTTTTTGGATCCTTCCTTTTGGAGGAACTCTGTTATGGGAGATGAGTATGCTCTTGTTTTCAACGCTTTCTATACAAATACCCAAAAATGCTCCATCTAACCGCTTCTCACTAGCTATAACTTATTGCTCTCCATAAAAGTCGAATTCCTACATATATTCCTATGTATACTCTATCGGCGAAATTTTCAATACTGGGTTTTTTTTCTAAAACTCATTCCATCAATTTTGACTTGGCCTACATGAGTCAAAAGCTGCTGTCCTTTTCTCAGGATTGCTTGAGTTCTCGGAAATTGTTTCATTAGTCAATCGATTTGGACCTCATTTTGTCACTTCCTTTTGGAAACACTTCTAATATGAGGGAAATATTCTCGTTTCTTTGTGAAGTATTAAATGTTGATCTACCACCAGATTTAACATGTGCAATACCATCGACATCATATTGTGGAAGGTTGTAGGTTCACCATTAAGACAAGAGCATAGAGACAAATAGAGAGAGACTGTTATGTAGATTCCTTTGATTGATCTAGAGAAACGTAAATTATCTCTTTCTCCCTCTTCTCTTTCCATTCTCTTCTCTCTTTCCATCTCTATATTGCTTCTGTTCTCTCTCTCTCTCTCTCTCTCTCTCTCTCTCTCTCTCTCTCTATATATATATATATATATATATATATATATATATATATATATATATATATATATATATATATATATATATAACACGAACAACATTTCCAGAGACTTGATGCCCTCGATTACATGAACAACGTTTGCAGAGAATTAGACTATTCATAGGCTTAGCATCATGCTCTTTTCATTCGACATACAATTCACTCTCTAGAGGAATCGTTATTGGCATGTTCTCCTTGTTACAAGAAGGTTCACTTTCTTGCATCTTTGCATGCATGTACAATGTGACACTATTCACATTCGTGTAATTTTGACATGTCCTCAAGTTTAGCATCATACTTCCTTGGAGTTTCTTCATGTAATTCAATCATTAGGCCATAAATTGTATCTAAATCATGTTTTTGAAGGGATGTATCACTATCAACTAGCATCAAATCGTTCTTCAAGCCTTGTCTGATGTTATCATTTAAGGATGCATCTCGAGGTTTATCTTCACAGACTCACTAGATTTCCTTCATATATTACATCTTTAATATTTGTCTAATCACTTGAAAACCTTGTAGATATCTTTAACTCTTAGCTAGAATCATGTCTTACTTCTTGATTTGTTTGATTTCTTTCTATTGGATGTAAGGAGTTTTTTTTAGTAGGGGAATCCTCATCTTGTTTTGTTGTTGGGTTTTTTTGAGTTTTGTTTTGCTTTATGTTTGATATTTGTTTGATTTGAATTTGATTAGCTTCCACTTGTTCCTTTGCTCCTCCGATCACACTTGATGATCTAAACATCATAAAGATATCTACTAGCTATTGGCACCTTGGATCCTTAGAGATTGTATAATTTATGTGTTCTAATATTGCATGGAATTGCATGTTATCCATAGTTTCTAAAATGCATGGTATTTGTAAATCTTTTTCATTTGCAGGAAGCTCAACTTTCCAATCATTAAGAAATTTTTAAATTGGCTTCCTAACATATCTCCTCACAACTTCATGAACAAGCATCCAATCCTCTGTGAGTCCCATATTGAAATCCATGTCTTGCAAGAGTGGAACTAGCTCCTCTCAAGATTTCGTATCTATTCCCCATAGGAATAGAGATACCTTTTCATGATGTATAGCTTTCTTATCATATTTTGATAAGTCATCATACTAACAATCAAATTCCCTCTTCATGTATAAGATGGATTGGTCTTTCGCCATATGAACCCATTTTAAGAATGTCATTCCAGTTACCTTGTCAACATCTTTAGGTGCAAAAATCAATATGAGCATTGACTTATATTTCGACCATTTCTTTTGACCTTCTATCACTAATCGGTCACATAAATGCAATTTGTACATATACACAAAATTATCTATGAGTTCTAGATTGTTCATAGGTGTAAGCCCATCCCTGAGGTACCTAGCTTCTAATTCGTACTCCTTGCAAAATCCTATAATATTTTTATCGTTAAAATATCCATTTTGGTTCAGAACATGCACTTGCCTGCTCAATATCAGCTCTCTCATTAACTAGTGCATCATGTAAATCTGCATCAGAAATGGAATGATCTGCATCATCACATGAAACGTGCAAAGGCTGAGAAGTTGCCTCATTAGGACCAGCACTAGATTATCCACCTGTAAAAAGCGGCAACAAAGTATCATACATGTCTTTGGAGCTAACAGATGTCTCCTTAGTACATGAAAGCAATGGCTGAATAGCATCTTCCACAAAAACAACATCACGGCTAACCAGAATGCGTTTAGTCTATGGATGATACAGATGATAGCCTTTACTTTCAGAATTGTACCCAACAAAAATACATTTTACTACTTTATCATCCAATTTTCTATGATGTTGTTCAGGCACTAATGCATATGCCAAACAACCAAAAACATGGATATGAGCAACAGATGGCTTGCGGTCATGCCAAGCCTCATATGGAGTGATAGAGTGCAGCGCTTTAGTGGGACAACTGTTCAATACATAGGCTGCACACATGACAGCCTCAAGCCAAAAACTATGTGGTAAAGCCTGACTCTTGACCATACACCTCGCCATCTCCATGAGTGACCTGTTCTTTTGTTCAACAACTCCATTCTATTGAGGTGTATATGGCACTATACACTCGTGTTTTATCCCACATTCAGCCAGAAATGCACTAAAATCAAAAGACATATATTCCCCCCCTCGATCAGAACGAAGGGTGCCCAATTTACATGCTGACAGATTTTCAGCCAAAACCAAAAACTGTTTGAAGCACATGAACACTTCATCCTTTGCCTTCAATGGATATACCCATGCATGCCTGGAAAAATCATCGATGAAAGTCACGAAGTAAAGATAATTCCCAAAAGAAGGTGTCTGCATAGGACCATAGACATCACTATGTACAAGATGCAATTTCTGAGTAGCCCGAACTGAACCATTGTTTGGAAAGGACGAACGCTGCATTTTTCCAAAAATACAATCTTCACAAACATGTTTTCCAGGTGCCTCAAGAAAGAGGACACCATTTTAGATTTCTCCAGATGTAGCAAACTAGAAAAATTCAAATGACCAAAGCGTGCATGCCAAAGCTTTGCATCTGAAATAGCTTGAGAATCTGCACATGCCAAATCATTTACAGATCTTTCATAATCTATGAGCTTATACAACCCACGACATAAAATGCCATCAGCAATAATCACATCGCCATTTGACATATCATGAACTGTACACCTGGTACCAACAAATTTCACAACCAAGCCAATCTTGGCTAATGCAAAAACTGATAACAGGTTCTTCTTGATCCCTGGCACAAATAAAGCATCTGACAAAGTGAAAGGACTACCATCAGCAGTAGTCAAAATGATCTTGCCAACTGCCATAACAAGATAAGAGGAGTTGTTGGTGCATGTAACAGTATTCCCTGTAGGGGCAGGCTCAAGTGAAGAGAAGAAACTGCGCTATGAGGTAATATGTTTGGTTGCCCCACTGTCAAAATACCAACCATCTGAGTCTACTGCAGACATGCACTGCTCATGAGAAGATGGGTCAAAACTGCAGACAGTAGTAAACACCCATTCTTCTTCCTGCACAAGATTAGCAGACTCTATTTTTGGTGTAGAGGCCTCTGCAACAACCGGTCTAGCCTCTTTCTTCTTTGTCTCTTTAGCAGCGAGTTTCGGACAGTTCTTTATGATATGATCATTTCCTTTACAGTACTTACAAAACAATTTCTGCTTTTCTGATTTCTTCTCATCTTTATCTTCCTTCTTCGAATGTGCAAAATTAGCAGATTTTGGCTTACTAGTTGAAGAGCTCCATTTTCCTTTGCCCTTCTGACTAGCCAGGAAAGCTTGATCTACAACTCACATAATGGACCTGTTCTGCCTGGATTGATCTTCTTGCAACAGAAGAGAGACTAACTCCTCAAATGATAAGGCATTTGGATTGCCTTTCATCATCAACCGAAGAGTAGAAGCAAAACTCTGATATGAATCAGGAAGGCCATTCAGAACGGTCTGCACAAGTAAGCTATTTGGTATAATCTCATCAATAGAAATCAATTGTTCCTTCAAGTCTTTGATCTTTGTTAGGAAATTGTCCATAGAATCACCTTCATTCATGTGCTCACTCTCCAACTGTTTTCAGAGGTAAGAAACACAAGTATCATTCCTAGCATGGTACAATGTGGTAAGTGTATCCCAAGCATCTTTAGATGTTTTGCAAGAGCGAATGTGAGGAATAATGGCACGTTTGATAGACAAAGCTATCAATGCATGTGCCTGGGCATCTCTTCCATCCCAACAAATCTGCTCTATAGTAGGTGCAGCAGAAAGCGCAACACGAACAAGAATATGCCGAATATCATCATCTTCGACACCTTTTGCATCAGCTTCAGTACCTGCAGTTGTAACAATTGCAGGTGTGATAGGACAGTTTTTGACACCCTGCACAATGTTCCACAGTCCTTTTGCAATCAACACATGTCGCATCATATAAGCCCATAACGGGTAGTTGGTACCATCCAACTTATCCTCAACATCCAACATATGGAATACATCATTGCTTTCAACCATGGCCGGTGACTAAAATACCTTGATGCAAAAAATTGATTGTATCTCAAAAAGTTGAGCAGAACTACCCAGAAGAATTCCACTAGACCTGTAGCAGACTTCGAAACGCTTATACTGGCGAACAGAAACTGGTATATACCTTTGGCACAAAAAGACAAAATAGCCTACACAAGCACTGCAATAGTACGTTTGGAGGCCGAAACGAGCTCAGATCGTGATTTCGGCACCACAGAGCGAAGTTGTTTTGATCTCGAAAACACGCTGAGTATGCTCACCAGAATTCGTGCGATTTTGAGACTGCAAAATGGACGAGTATCCACGGCACCCTAGATGAAGCGACGACCTTCTCTGATACCGATTATTGGAGCTAGACGTCTATGAAAGCACACGAAAAACACAAGAAAGAAGAAGAAGCTTGGAGCACAACACACAATACTGAATGTATTACTAGATAATGTACAAAGATAAGTAGCCCATTAGCGCAATAGGCATATATACAAGCCGGGGGGAAAAAACCTCGTAAAGAGGGAAAAAAGTGCCCCGGCGGTCCTAGGGTGTTCACACACATCACTACCTAAATATATCAACATGTTTAAGTTCTAATAGACACACCTTTATTAATATAATTTTCTTTAGAATATTTTTTTTCCTTTCATGTTTATTTAACAACAAATCCTAATATATTCATCCAAGTGTGTAAACGGTTATGTGATCTACAATACATAAGGTTTATGAAATGAAACTTCCATACAAAACAAGGCTTCTTGATGATATAATGGGCAAAACTATGTGTATTAGGTATCATTCCCCAAACCTATGTGTTCTTCAAAATACCTTGAACTATTGGCTCAATTCAAATCTCTCTTTACTCATGAATATCAATTCAAATCTTGTCAATTCGAGCTTTAGGCAAGATGATTCAATTTGTTGTACTAATGAGGATTGCAATAGGTCGCTTATGGGATCAAAGGAATAGTTGTAACTAATACAACAAGGATATAATTCTAATGAAAGCGATTACTCAGTACTAAACCTGACCATTCAATTAGAAACAAAAGTCATGTTTATGCATGGACAACTTAACATTGAAAAAACTCACTTATGTTCACGAAATATAGCTCCAGAAACATATTTTGTTCTTTTCGTGTTCAGTAAATCACATTCAAATCAAGTCCTCACGCCAGAGGAACAATGCATCATCAAGACTAAGGGAGCATCACCATGGAGGAAGAATAAGAACTAGGAGTCTGATCCCAGAAGAGAGAAAAGTACAAGCAGAGATGATGATGAAGCAACTATATTCTATATGGACATCCGAAATGAACTTGCACTAAACTAATATTCAGCTTGTTCTTTGTAGCACAATCATGTACTTCAGCAAAGCAATTAAGCTTCACTTCGTATCAACTTTCCCTTTTCGTTGTATACGTCCAAAACCCCAAAACAAAACTATATATCTTATGTCTTGCATACAGAGCTTGGATCATCTAATCATTTAGCTGAAACCTTCTAATCATTCAACTGAAACCTTCTATCATTATGAAGATAAGACCAGAATATCCATCATCTTATTTCTAGCATACAGAGCTTGGATAATCTAATCATTCAACTGAAACCTTCTATCATTATGAAGAGAAGACCAGAATATCCATAATCTTATGTCTTGCATACAGAGGTTGGATCATCTAATCATTCAACTGAGACCTTCCATGATTATGAAGAGAAGACCAGAATATCCATAATCTTATGTCTTGCATGCAGAGCTTGGATCATCTAATAATTCAACTAAAACCTTCTATCATTATGAAGATAGTACATAACGTTAGAAGTTTTAAATTATTGCACATGAAACCTGTGGATCAGTATATGCATTGTCTTTACTTTTTGCAGCCACCAAAAACAACGAATAGATTCAATGCCAAATTCGATGCCAATTGTCAGAAGTCAATCAAAGTATGGTGCCATATCATAGTCACCATCAAGAATTTAGCGCAAAGTATGTATATGGGGATAAACATCATGAAATCAAATCAATAGTACTAACGTGAGAGTTAAGGAAAACATTTGCAACATAGGTTATCGCCCAAAATAAGCAATTAGAAATATAAAGGAATGATGCAAAAGATAAGAAGATTAAACTTGCAATTTGTCAATGCCTTTGGTAAATGATTAGATGCATTACAGACAATGTGAAAGGCCTCAAACAAAATACCCTTCCGCTGATGTGCTAGAATTATCTGGATTATTCATTTCATTTGTATTCAATCATGACAAAGTTTTCCTTTGAATAGCTCAATTGAAGTATCATGTATACCCCATCACATATTGATCACCACTATTCAACACTATTGCGCACACTTTTGGCGAACTGACATCCCAAGCATACTCCAAATTTATTGTATTAAACAAAATCAACATGGTAATAGCTTAAGCAAGACCATAATCATCTTCCGTCCACCTGCTGGGTGGGCCTTTACTTTATGGTCTTCTTTAGCACAAGACAAGACAAGACAAGACCATGTTGGTCTTCTTTCTACACGGTCAAGCTTCTTGACTTCATGGTTAAGCTTCTTGACTACATGGCTCTTTAGTTGAAGACCAACATGGTGTAGCTTAAGCAAGACAAGACCTACATGGTCTCTTTAGCGCCATAATGGTCTTCCCTCTGGGCCTCAATGGTCTTCCCTCCACCCACTGGACCCACTGGGTGGGCCTTTACTTCACGGTAATATATGCTTCACCTCAAGGATGATATCTTCTAAAGCTCAAAGGGAATTTGAAGAAATCTCTTCATCTCTCCGATATCTACTTGCACATAGTGCTGCCCTTTTGTCCCCAAATCCTCCACACTATCTTCGATGGTACTTCTATTCCTTTATCTTTGCTCCATGGAAAAACACCCCAACATCACATCACATGCTAAATTTCCTTTCACCATGCAGACAATTTCTCCTGTTTGATTGCATGCACATCAAGAGTATAATTTCTCTCCTAAATTTTGTCTCCCCTCTTCTTTTTGTTTCCTTACAAGCTATTTCTTTCGTTCATGTGGTCTTCAATCTGCCTTCGAGAAAGCTTTCCCACTTCATCTGCCTTTTTTCTCAACAGTTGTCGTCGTTTTTAGTGTCTCGCACACGTGAGACATTCTTGTCAATCGCCCGCCTCCCATCAGTCGCGATGGATCTCGAGTTTTTTGAAGCCTTGCTTTTGGTTTTCAAACAGGTTTTGCCATTGCGCCATAGTTGATACGAGCTCCTTCTTTGTCCACACCATAGTGACACCCTTCAGCTCTGCTCAAACAGGTTTCGCCATTGCGCCATAGTTGATACGAGCTCCTTCTTTGTTCGAACCACAGTGACACCCTTCATCTCTCTGCTTAGACAGGTTTCGCCATTGCGCTCCACTCGAGAAGCCTAGAAATGTGATAACATGTCTTAAGATATTATAAGACTAGGTTCTTCATAGTTTTTTGTCTTTATAAAGTTTGAGATACATGGTACTAGAACACACTGATCATGGATATCCATAACGGAGGTGAAAAGATCTCATTGTACATGTCGGTGTGGAATCTAAGATACACTTTTAATGATATTATGTATTGAATTTCTTACTCTTATAATGATTCTCTTGATTTGTAATAGTGGTTGTGGTAGTCTTGAATCCAATTTACTCCTCTTGTTAGGACATTTCATTACCATATGATCATCATCTCCACAATACAACATAATCCATTATCTTTTTGATATTTTCTTTTCTTTAGTGTATTGAATTTGTTACTCTTATAATGATTCTTTTGATTTGTAATGGTGGTTGTGGTAGTCTTGAATCCAGTTTACTCCTCTTGTTATGACATTTCATTACCATATAATCATCATCTCCAAAATAAAAACATAATCCGTTATCTTTTTGATATTTTCTTTTCTTTTCTTTAGTGTTTACCCAATTCTATGGCTTACGGTTGAGGTTCTTTCAACATATGTTGTTGAGTGGTTGAATTAAATTTTTATTTTCAACTTTGAGTGATATTCTTCTATACTTTTTTTCCTCTCAAACAACTTATCATCACACTTAATTTCTTGATTAATGATTTCAGTTGAAGTGTTTACCTTGGGAATGATATGACATATGCTTTAGAAGCTGTGGCAAGGGATGGTTCATGTGAGTATCCAAGGTCCTCCTAGTAAGGGTGTGTTCACATGTGAGACAAGACATTATAGAATTTAAGGTGCTTAATGATGATACTAGATGAGATAAAAAATGGACATGGAATGGAGCAAGGAATCAAGCATCTCATAGTTACACAGTTACAGTCATCAATGACGACATTTGATTTGGGGATATGGGGATATGGGGAAGCTCAATCCATAGGGTTTCAAGTTTTTTGAGAAGAGATTTGAATACCACTCAATTATGAACCATGTGCATGCTTGCAAGGCTTGAAAGGCCATATTCTCATTCTCAGAGACTAGAATAATATGGTTTTTTGGTAGGAATTGGAATGTTTTTACTATTTTGTCCCTTGAGAGCCATTAGTTTGTAAACCATGATTCAAAAGTGCCGATGGGGATTCTTAGCTCAAAGAATCGATCAATGAGGTTGGTGTGCTTAATTTCATCTTAAGTTGCTCGATTTTCACCATTTCTTGTGGTCCCTCCTAACCTAGTTGCAAATTGGTCTATCTTGTCGAAGGTTTCCCATAGACAAAACATCTACATAAGGCACCCAAAGGATTGTGGGATTAAGACAAGTTGCCTCATTAGGCATTACCTCAAAGGATTACATCCCGTCAACACACCATCATTATTATATACTACTAGTATAGGCGAGATTTTTTTTCAATTTCACTAATTCTAGTAAAAATTAATTTTGAAGAGGTAGTAAGGAATTACTATTGGCTACTTGTTTGAGTAATTTTGAAACACTACAAAGCATGTTTTTTCTCCTAGTCTGTCAAAATCCATAATCATGTATGTATGTTTAATAAAGTAAGTCTATGATCTAAGGTTCCGATTGCTTTAGATAGATTTGAAATCTGACATCATTTGATCACTTGTGTTATGATCAAAGATCTCGAGACTAGACTTACATACAAGGTCATGTGCTCTTGTAAACAAGTGATTCACTTAGCCTAATGGTTAAGTCTCAAGGATGTGAAGGAGGAGGTCTTGGGCTCAACCCCAATTGGGAGCATGGGGAGTGAGTTTCGCCCAAAGAGCTCTAGAAGCATCCACTTAAGTATAGTTACCTGGGACACCTAGCGCACATGTAGTTACATGGTTGACATTTGGATGGTTAATATCCACCTGCCATAGTAGGCAGTCCCTTGGAGAGAGCTATGTATAGAGGCATAAGGTTGGGAAAAGAGTCATCTCTTTAGCACATGGTGGTCGTAATCTTTAGCCTCTTGCATTGTATCATAGGATTATTTTAAAACAGATCTTTGAGAAGTTGAAGTCTTGAGTCATCTAGAGTATGACTCACAACATGTTCAAGCATCTTCTGTTGGAGTTAGATGTCTGTAGAAGCATGCAAAAAGCACAAAGAAGAAGAATCTTGGAGCACAACACACAATACTAAATATATTACCACTAGAATGTACAAAGATAAGTAGCCTGTTAGGGCAATAGGCATATATACAAGCCGGCGGAAAAAAACCTCCTAAAGAGGGGAAAAAGTGCCCTAGTGGTCCTAGAGTGTCCACACACATCACTACCTAAATATATCAACAAATCCCCCCTGGGAGTGATGCGATGAACAAGGAGCTGGCACTCATGTATAAGGAAGTGCCAAGCTATGTGGAATCAATCCACAAAAGGAAGTAAGCCCAAAGCTTTTCGGAAGGCTTCAAACTTCTCCCTAGTTAGAGCCTTCATAAAAAGGTCTGCAATGTTCTCCTATGTGGGCATATATGCCACGCTGATCTCCCTAGCAGAGAACCTCTCCCTGACAATAATGATAATGCATCTCAATGTGCTTAGTGCGAGCATGGAACATAGGGTTGCTCGCAACTGCCAATGCGCTCTAACTATCAGTGAAGATGGTGGTGGTAGAAGACTAACCAACACCCAATTCATCCATAAGGTGTGTGGGCCACACATACTCAATAGTTTCTGTGAAAGTTGTCCTATACTCAGCCTCACAATTGGAAGTGGTCATAGTATGCTGCTTCTTGCTCAACCAAGATATACATGAGCTATCAAGCATGAAGCAAAAGCCACTGGTGGACACACGAGTGTCATAGCAACCAGCCTAGTCACTATCAAAAAAAGCATGCAAATTTGGTGGTAGTGATCCACCCTTGGGATAAAACAATCCAAGTAGCTGGGTACCACATAAGTAGCGAAAGATGTGCTCTTATCCGCCTGCCAATGCTTGACACCTGGGCAATGCATGAACCTACTCATCTGTGAGATAGCAAATTGAATATCTGACCGAGTAATGCGTAAGTAAATCAAGGATGCAATAGCCTGCTAATAGAGAATATCATCAAATGTATCTCTAGCATCATGAAGACTCAATCGTAAACTTATCTCCATAGGAGTGGCAATAGGCTTAAAATTTTCAAGGCCAAAATGCTGCAATAATGTGTCAATATATTTCATTTGACACAAAGCCATTCCACCATCAACTTGCATAAACTCAATGCCCAAATAGTGATGCAAATGCCCCAAATCAAAAATAGCAAATGAGGCATGCAAATCAACCTTAAAATCAGCAATATGCATGTCATGAGGACCAGTGAGCAGCATCTCATCAACATATACCACAATGATCAGAAGCACATCATTAGCATGCTTAACACATAAGGTGCTTTCAGTTGGATTGTTCTCAAAACCATGTGCAATCAGATAGGCATGTATCTTTTCATACCAAGCACGTGGTGCTTGCTTTAAACATTCATGCCCTTTCTGCAAGTCACCATAATACACTTCTTCATGCAAGTCGCCATTGAGAAATGTTGTTTTAATGTCCAACTGACGTACATTCCAACCATGATGAGCTGCAAGTGCAGAGATGCTACGAACAGTAGTCATTCGACAAGTAGAAGCAAAGGTTTCATCAAAATCAATGCCTCTTTCCTGTGCATAATCCTTTGCAACAAGCCTAGCCTTATACCTGTCAATTGTTCCATCAAGTTTACTCTTCAGCTTCTATACCCACTTAGTGCCAATGGCCTTCTTGCTAGGAGGCAAGTCACATAAAGACCATGGACCATTTTTCATAATAGCATCATATTCAGAATGCATTGCAACCATCCAATTTCTGAATTTTGTGCTTCATCAAATGAAACAGGTTTAGTCTCATCATCGAGACTAGAGGCAACCATAGCATAGGAATCTGATGCAAAAGAGGCACTATGAGAGCTTGACCGAGTATTATATGACAAAGGTGCATCTAATTTGCTGTCACGCAAGGTCTACACCAGCCATTTTGGCATAGTTTTTGCGTGATCAATATCACCTCTCTCATCAACAAGTGCATCATGTAAATTTGCATGAGAAATGGAATGATCTGCATCATCACATGAAACCTGCAAAGGCTAAGAAGTTCCCTCATTAGGACCAACAATAGATTGTCCACTCGTAAAACGAGACAGCAAAGTATCATACATGACTTTGGAGCTAACATATGTCTCCTTAGTACATGAAAGCAATGGATGAATAGCATCTGCCACAAAAACAACATCACGGCTAACCAGAATTCGTTTAGTCTATGGATGATACAGACGATAGCCTTTACTTTCAGTACTGTACCCAACAAAAATACATTTTACTGCTTTATCATCGAATTTTCTGTGATGTTGTTCAAGCACTAATGCATATGCCAGACAACCAAAAACACGCAGATGAGCAATAGATGGCTTGCGACCATGCCAGGCCTCATATGGAGTGATAGATTGCAGCACTTTAGTAGGACATCTGTTTAGTACATATGCTGCACACATAACAGCCTCAAGCAAGAAACTATGTGGTAAAGCCTGACTCTTGATCGTACACCTGGCCATCTCCATGAGTGACATGTTCTTTTGTTTAGCAACTCCATTCTGTTGAGGTGTATACGACATTGTACACTGATGTTTTATCCCACGTTCAGCCACAAATTGTTTGAAGCACAGAAACACTTTGGACTTTTCCTTCAATGGATATACCCATGCATGGTTGGAAAAATCATTGATGAAAGTCACGAAGTAAAGATAGTTCCCAAAAGAATGTTGATATATTTAGGTAGTGATGTGTGTGAACACTCTGGGACCGTTGGGGCACTTTTCTCCCTCTTTAGGAGGTTTTTTTCCCCCGGCTTGTATATATGCCTATTGCCCTAATGGGCTACTTATCTTTGTACATTCTCTAGTAATACATTCAGTATTGTGTGTTGTGCTCCAAGCTTCTTCTTCCTTGTGTTGTTCGCATGCTTCGGCAGACGTCTAACGCCAACAATTGGTATCAGAGCAGGTCGTCGCTTCATCTACGGTGCCATCAACACTCCTCCGGTTGCAATCTTAGAATCGCACGAATTTTGGTGAGCTTACTCAGCATGTTTCCGAATGCATTATCGCAGTGCTTGTGTAGGCTATTTCATCCTTTTGTGCCAAAGGTATATACCAGTTTCTGTTCACCAATATAAGCGTCTCAAAGTCTGCTACAGGTCTAGTGGAATTCCTCTAGGCAGTTCTGTTCAATTTTTTGAGATACAGTCAATTTTCTAATTCAAGGTATTTTAGTCCCCGGCCATGGTTAAAAGCAGTGATGTATTCCATATATTGGCTATTGAGGATAAGTTGGATGGTACCAACTACCCGTTATGGGCTTATATGATGCGACATGTGTTGATTGCAAAAGGATTGTGGAACATTGTGTAGGGTGCCAAAAAATGTCATATCACACCTGCAACTATTACAACTGTAGGTATTGAAGCTGATGCAGAAGGTGTCAAAGCTGATGATATTCTGCATATTCCTGTTCGTGATGCGATTTCTGCTGCACCTACTGGAGAGCAGAATCATTGGGATGGCAGAGATGCCCAGGCACATGCATTGATAGCTTTGTTTGTCAAACGTGCCATTATTTCTCACATTTCCTCTTGCAGAACAGCTAAGGATGCTTGGGATACACTTACCAGATTGTACCAATCTAGGAATGAGGCTCGTGTTGCTTACCTCCGAAAATAGTTGGAGAGTGAGCACATGAATGAAGTGATTCTATGGAGAGTTTCCTAACGAAGATCAAAGACTTGAAGGAACATTTGATTTTTGTTGATGAGGTTATACCAGATAGCTCACTTGTGCAAACCGTTCTGAATGGTCTTCCTGATTCATATCAGAGTTTTGCTTCTACTCTTCGGTTGATGATGAAAGGCAATCCGAATGCCTTATCATTTGAGGAGTTAGTCTCTGTTCTATTGCAGGAAGATCAGTCCAGGCAGAACAGGTCATGCGAGTTGCAAATTAAGCGTTCTTGGCTAGTCAGAAGGGCAAAGGAAAATGGAGCTCTTCAACTAGTAAGCAGAAATCTGCTAATTCTGCATATTCTAAGAAGGAAGATAAAGATGAGAAGAAATCAGAAAAGCAACAATTGCTTTGTAACTACTGTATAGGGAATGATCATATCATAAAGAACTGTCCAAAACTGGCTGCTAAAGAGGCAAAGAAGAAAGAGGCTGGAATGGTTGTTGTAAAGGCCTCTACACCAAAAACAGACTCTGCTAATCTTGTGCAGGAAGAAGAATGGGCGTTTACTACTATTCTCTTCACTCGAGTCTGCCCCTACAGGGCATACTATTATTTATCCTGTTATGGGAGTTGGTAAGATCATTTTGACTACTACTGATGGTAGTTCTTTCACTTTGTTAGATGCTTTATTTGTGCCAGGGATCAAGAAGAACCTGTTATCAGTTTCTGCATTAGCCAAGATTTGCTTGGTTGTGAAATTTATTGATGAAAGGTGTACAGTTCATGATCTGTCAAATGGTGATGTGATTATTGCTTCTGGCATTTTATGTCGTGGGCTGTATAAGCTCATAGACTATGAAAGGTCGGTAAATGATTGGCATGTGCAGTAAATGATTTTCAGGCTATGTCAGATTCAAAGCTTTGGCATGCATGCTTTGGTCATCTCAATTTTGCTAGTTTGCTATGCCTGTAGAAATTTGAAATGGTGTCCTCTTTGCCCAAACTTGAGGAACCTGGAAAACATGCTTTTGAAGGCTGTATTTAGGGCAAAATGCAGCATTCATCCTTTCCAAAAGATGGTTCACTTCGGGCTACTCAGATATTGCAGCTTGTACATACTGATGTATGTGGTCCTATGCAGACACCTTCTTTTGGGAATTATCTTTACTTCGTGACTTTCATCGATGATTTTTCTAGGCATGCATGGGCATATCCATTGAAGGCAAAGTTCGAAGTGTTCATGTGCTTCAAACAATTTTTGGTTTTGGCTGAAAATCTATCAACACGTAAAAATGGGCACCCTCCATTCTGATCGAGGGGGGGAATATATGTCTTCTGATTTTAATGCATTTCTGGTTGAACATGGGATAAAACACCAATGTACAGTGCCGTATACACCTCAACAGAATGGAGTTGCTGAACGAAAGAACAAGAGATGGCGAGGTGTATGGTCAAGAGTCAGACTTTACCACATAGTTTCTAGCTTGAGGCTATCATGTGTGCAGCATATGTACTGAATAGGTGTCCCACTAAAGCACTACAGTCTATCACTCCATATGAGGCTTGGCATGACCGTAGGCCATCTGTTGCTCATCTATGTGTTTTTGGTTATTTGGGGCATGCATTAGTGCTTGAACAACATCGCAAAAAATTGGATTATAAAATAGTAAAATGTATTTTTGTTGGGTACAGTTCTGAAAGTAAAGGCTATCGTTTGTATCATCCATATACTAAACGCGTTCTGGTTAGCCGTGATGTTGTTTTTGTGGAGGATGTTATTCAGCCATTGCTTTCATGTACTAAGGAGACATTTGTTAGCTCCAAAGACATGTATGATACTTTGCTGCCTCTTTTTACAGGTGGACAGTCTAGTGTTGGTCCTAATGAGGCAACTTCTCAGCCTTTGCAAGTTTCATGTGATGATGCAGATCATTCCATTTCTGATGCAGATTTACATGATACACTTATTGATGAGAGAGCTAATATTGAGCAGGCAAGAACTATGCCAAAATGGCTGGTGCACACCTTGCATGATAGGAAATTAGATGCACCTCTATCATATCATACTCGATCTGGCTCTCATAGTGCCTCTTTTGCATCAGATTGCTATGCAATGGCTGCATCTAGTCGATGTGATGAGATTGAGCCTATTTCGTTTTATGAAGCACAAAATTCAGAAAATTGGATGGCTGCTATGCAATTTGAATATGGTGCAATAATGAAGAATGATACTTGGTCTTTATGTGACTTGCCTCCTGGCAAGAAGGCCATTGGCACTAAGTAGATATACAAGCTAAAGTGTAAACCTGATGGTACAGTTGATAGGTATAAGGCAACGCTTGTTGCAAAGGGTTATGCACACGAAAGAGGAATTGATTTTGATGAGACCTTTGCACCTACATGCCGTATGACTACTCTTCGGAGCATTTGTGCACTTGCAGCCCATCATGGTTGGAATGTACATCAGTTGGACATTAAAACAACATTTTTGAATGGTGACTTGCATGAAGAAGTGTATGTTTTTCAGCCCCGTGGCTTTATGCAGAAAGGGCATGAAAACCAGGTGTGCAGGTTAAAGAAGGCATTATATGGTTTAAAGCAAGCACCACGTGCTTGGTATGAGAAGATACATGCCTATTTGATTGCGCATGGTTTTGAGAACAGTCCAACTGAAAGCACCTTATATGTTAAGCGTGGTAATGATGTGCTTCTGATCATTGTTGTCTATGTTGATGACATGCTGCTCATTGGTCCTATTGAGAAGGATATTGCTGATTTTAAGGCTGATTTGCATGCCTCATTTGAGATGTCTGATTTGGGGCATTTTCATCACTATTTGGGCATTCAATTTATGCAAGTTGATCGTGGAATGGCTTTGTGTCAAACGAAATATATTGACACATTATTGCAGCATTTTGGCCTTGAAGACTGTAAGCCTATTGCCACTCCTATGGAGACACATTTATGTTTGAGTATTCATGATGCTGGAGATGCATTTGATGCGGTTCTCTATCAGTAGGTTGTTGGATGCTTGATTTACTTATGCATTACGCGGCGAGATATTCAGTTTGTTGTCTCACAGATGAGCAGGTTTATGCATTGCCCACGAGTCAAGCATTGGTAGGCAGTTAAGCGCATCTTTTGCTATTTGAGTGGTACTCGGCTACTTGTGTTGTTTTATCCCAAGGGGGGATCACTACCGCCAGATTTGCATACTTTTTCTGACTCTGATTGGGCTGGTTGCTATGACACTTGTGTGTCCACTAGTGGCTTTTGCTTCATGCTTGGTAACTCATGTATATGTTGGTTGAGCAAGAAGCACCCTACTGTGGCCACTTCTAGTTGTGAGGCTGAGTATAGGGCAGCTTTCACAGCGATTGTTGAGTGTGTGTGGCTCAGACGCCTTATGGCTGATTTGGGTGTTGGCCAGGCTTTTGCCACCACCATCTTCACTGACAGTCAGAGCGCATTGGCAGTTGCAAGGAACCCTGTGTTCCATGCTCACACTAAGCGCATTGAGGTGCATTATCCCTATGTCAGGGAGAGGTTCTTTGCTGGGGAGATCAGCTTGGCATATGTGCCCATGCAGGAGAACATTGCAGTCCTTTTCACGAAGGCTCTGCCTAGGGAGAAGTTTGAAGCTTTCCGCAAAGCTTTGGGCTTACTTCCTTTTGTGGAGTGATTTCCACATAGCTTTGGCACTTCCTTATACATGAGTGCCAGCTACTTGTTCACTGCATCACTTCCAGGGGGGATTTGTTGATATATTTAAGTAGTGATGTTTGTGCATACTCTAGGACCAACGGGACACTTTTTTCCCTCTTTAGGAGTTTTTTTCCCCCCAGCTTGTATATACGCCTATTTCCCTAATGGGCTACTTATCTTTGTACATTCTCTAGTAATACATTCATTATTGTGTGTTGTGCTCCAAGTTTCTTCTTCTTCCTTGTGCTGTTCGCGTGCTTCCGCAGACCTCTAACTCCAACAAAGAAGGTGTCTGCATAGGACGTACAAGCTACAATTTCTGAGTAGCTCGAACTAAACCATCTTTTTGAAAGGAAGAATGTTGCATTTTGCCCAAAATACAACCTTCACATACATGTTTATCGGGTGCCTCAAGTTTGGGCAAAGAGGACACCATTTTAGATTTAATCATGTACTGCACATGCCAAATCATTTACAGATCTTTCATAGTCTATGAGCTTATATAGTCTATGACATAAAATTCCAGAAGCAATAATGACATCGCCATTTGATAGATCATCTATACATCTGTCATTAATAAATTTCACAACCAAGCCAATCTTGGCTAATGCAAAAACTGATAACAGATTTTTCTTGATCCCGGCACAAACAAAGCATTTGACAAAGTGAAAGAACTACCATCAGCAGTAGTCAAAATGATCTTACCAACTCCCATAATAGGATAAGAGGAGTTATTGGCGCATGTAACAGTATTCCCTATAGGGGCAGGCTTGAGTGAAGAGAAGAAACTATGCTGCAAGGTAATATGTTTGGTTGTCCCACTATCCAAGTACCAAACATCTGCATCTATTACAGACATGCACTGTTCATGAGAATATGTCTGCACTATTCATGAGAATATGGGTCAAAACTACAAACAATAGTAAACGCCCATTCTTCATCCTGCACAAGATTAACAGACTCTGTTTTTAGTGTAGAGGCCTTTGTAAAAACCATTCTGACCTCTTTCTTCTTTGCCTCGTTGGCAACCAGTTTTGGATAGCTCTTAATAACATGATCATTTGCTTTACAATATTTGCAAAACAATTTTTTCCTTTTTGATTTCTTCTCATCTTTGTCTTCCTTCTTCGAATGTGCAGCATTTGTAGATTTTTGCTTACTAGTAGAAGAGTTCCATTTACCTTTGCCCTTTTGACTAGCCACGAAAGCTTGATCTACAACGAGCATGATGGACCTATTTTTCCTAGACCGATCTTCCTACAACAAAACAGAGACTAACTCCTCAAATGACAAGGCATTTGGATTTCCTTTCATTATCAAATGAAGAGTAGAAGCAAAACTCTGATATAAGTCACGAAGACCATTCAGAACGGTCTGCACAAGTGAGCTATCTGGTATCACTTCATCAATAGAAATCAACTATTCTTTCAAATCCTTGATCTTTGTGAGAAAAATGTCCATAGAATCACCTTCATTCATGTGCTCACTCTCCAATTGTTTTCAGTGGTAAGAAACATGAGCCTCATTCCTAGCTTGGTACAATGTGGTAAGTGTATCCCAAGCATCCTTAGCTGTTCTGCAAGAGCGATTGTGAGGAATAATGGCATGTTTGACATACAAAGCTATCAATGCATGTGCCTGAGCATCTTTGCCATCCCACCAAATTTGCTCTATAGTAGGTGCAACAAAAACAACATCACGAACAAGAATCTAGAGAATATCATCACCTTCGACACCATCTCCATCAACTCAAGCACCTATATTTGCAATACCTGTATTTGCAGGTGTAACAGGACGTCTTTCAACACCCTGCACAATATTCCATAGTCCTTTTGTGACCAATACATGACACATCATATAAGCCCATAATGGGTAGTTGGTAGCATCCAACTTATGCTCAACAACCAACATACGGAATACATCACTACTTTCAGGCATGGCCGGTGACTAAAATACATTGATGCAAAAAATTGACTGTATCTCAAAAAGTTAAACAGAACTATCAAGTCGAATTCTGCTAAACTTGTAGCAGAATTTGAGACGCTTATACTGGTGAACCAAAACTGGTATATATACCTTTGGCACAGAAAGATGAAATAGCTTGCACAATCACTATGATAGTGCATTCGGAGACCGAAACAAGCTCAGATTGAGATTTCGCCACCACAAATCGAAGTTGTTTTGATCTCTGAAACACCTTGAGTATGCTTACCACTTTTCACGTGATTCTAAGACTACAATCGGAGAGGTGTAGACAACACCCTAGATGAAGCGGCAACCTACTATGATACCAATTGTTGGAGTTAGATGTCTGCGGAAGCACACAAATAGCACAAGGAAGAAGAAGAAGCTCGGAGCACAACACACAAAACTAAATATTTTACCACTAGAATGTACAACGATAAGTAGCCTGTTAGGTTAATAGGCATATATACAAGCTGGGGGAAAAGGCCTCCTAAAGAGGGAAAAAAGTGCTCCGATGGTCCTAGAGTGTTCACACACATCATTAAATAAATATATCAACATATTCAAAGTTGGATTGGTTGTATAGAGTTTTAGTTGTTTCTTCTCACTTTTTGAATCTTTTGGATTTGACTTAGATACTATATATGATATCCGATTCTTTTCACAAAATTCAAGGGTAAGCTGGTTGGAACAAGATAACTAAATTAAACATCCCAGATAGATGTTATGTACAAAAACCCTTTCAATCTTTAGAAGATGACTTATTCATTCAAGTTTGCTTCAAGTTTTATAAAGTAAATCTAATTGATTTCATAGAGTTATGTATGTTGTAACAAGACAAGTTAGGAATCACTCATAAGATTGACAATTTCCAAGATCTTAAAGCTAAATTCTTTGAGAAAAGTTTCCAATGTTCATTTTGGAATTGAATTGGTCAAGATAAAGTAAGGTTGATAGAAAATAAATAGCAAACTTTCTCCTACATTCTACATAGGGTTTTCAAGCCCATCATGACAAATTAGTCCTCCAATTGGGTGAAAAAATCAAGTAAACATTGGTTGGGAGTGAACCATAGTACAAACATCCAAGTTAGATGTTTGGGAAAACCAAAATTTTAGTTTTCCAAAACAAATTCAAGTGAATCAAGAGTCCTCAAAGGCTTGTAAAGGATCAAAATCTTGCCTTGGTTACTACATCCATGCATCATTCATGCCCAAAAATGTACTAGTGATTAGAGTCCACCCATTTTAAACCCATTTTACATGTTCATGGTCAGGTCCCATATAGTAAAATAGTGAATTTGTTGGGGATGGTTTTAGATTCACCCTTACTATTCATTTCCTACTTTGTACTTTGATCAACTTATCAAAGTGCAAAGCTAGATGGTGTTTGAATCATTTGGGTAGGGATCCTACCATAGAGATGAGACATGTTCTTCGAGTTTTAGAACATGAGGCTCGAGGGTTGCCTACAATATTTAAATAGCTCTATTTTTGAGGACGAAAATGTTTTCCAAGGGGGAAAGAATGTAAGAAACTAAGCTTTATGAAATGTGGCATGTGCTGAACAAGGAATTGTTGGAGAGTTAATTTATTAATGTATTAATGTCTTTTGGTGTTTTTGATATAGTAGTTGAAGGCTCATGAGGTCATGAAAGGCGTGAAAGGGCGGACATCAATAATCCGACTTTAGGGCAGACATCAATAATTAGACTTATAATTTAATTTGTAAATAAACCTGTGTAGTGGGCTCTATTGCTAGAAATAGTTAGAAAAGTAGTGGTTAGAATAAGGTTCATTGTAGACTGCAACTTCTGATATTAGAAACAAAGGCTTTCTACAAAAGTTACCAACTTTTACTTTCTTGCTTGCTTTTCGAAGACACTCTCATGTAACCACTCTTTTCGACATGATAAAAAATTCCTACAAATACATGCACTCTATAGACTGTCAAAACAGAGTGCATGGGGGGAGATTGCACCCAATACTACGTTCTCTCTCATCTCCTAGCGTGTCTATCTTTCTGTGTGTCTTCTGCATCCGTAACCTTTGTGTGCATGTGAGCAAGATCCTGATAATAGTGGTATCAGATCCCTCCATGCATCACTACAGAGGGGTCTGTTTCTATTCATTTTGGTGATTGATCTCTATTTTGTTGTTCTCTGTTCACGATCTGATCCGATTCCGGTTTCCATTTTCATTTCTCTTTCCATTTTTTGTTCCAGTTCCAGTTTGTGTTTGTGTTTCTGTTCTTGTTCTAGAACCATTACCTATGTTTACACCTACATTTACTCTGTTTACACCTACGTTTACTCCTTCGGCTTACTCAAAGGCGTCGATTAAGGCATAAAACTTAGGCATAACTTGAAGTATAACTTAAGGCATAACTAACGCATTACTTTGGCATCTTTGGCACCCACGGCTCCCTTAGCAACTGTTGGTAGGCGTTGACTATGCACGAGCCAATTTTAATTAATGAGTGGCAATAAGGGGTTCTATATTCATCAAGGCTTAGGCAAGACAGTGCGGTGTGATGCAGTGCGTCTTACGATACATCCTGTCAGGGTACATTTCATCAGGGTACCTCCAGACAGGGTACATCCTATTACGGTACATCATGCTAGGGTACATCCTTCTAAGGTACATCTTGCTAGCTAGGGTACATTTCTCGAGGGTACATCCTGATAGGGAAGCACTAGATTGAGGATCCAAGATAACTTGCATGGGTGAGAACTAGGTTCAAGAAACTGAGGTTGAGAGCAAGGAAAATCTATAGCAAGAGGGTTTTGTTCTCTTCATACTCATGGACCCTATGAACTCCATGGAAGATTTTGGTAATATATGTTATTTTATTGACTTATTTAAATACTATGTTAGCACCTCATATATAATTTTAATAATTTAATGACTCCATGAACATTTCCATGCATGTGTTTTTAAATGGAACATGCTTATTTTGGTTAAGTGATGGAACATGTGATTGGCTATCCATGTTTATTATATTTTATGAACTGACGTCAATTGCTTTTTCAACTGAGGGGCATGTTATGAATTATGGAATGTCTTGAACAAGGAATTGTTGTAGTGTTAATTTATTAGTGTACTAATGTGTTTCGGTGTTTTTGAGATAGTAGCTGAAGGTTCAAGAGGGCATGAAAGGCGTGAAAGGGCAGACATCAATAATCTGACTTTAGGGCGGACATCAATAATCCAACTTATAATTTAGTTTGTAAATAAACTTGCATAGAGGGTTCTATTGTTAGAAACAGCTAGAAAAGTAGAGGTTAGAATAAGGGTCATTGTAGACCACAACTTTTGATATTCAAAGCAAAGGCTTTCTATAGAAGTTACCAACTTTTACTTTCACGCTTGCTTTTTGAAGCCGCTCTCATGTAAACACTATTTTTGACATAATAAAAAATTCCTATAAATACATGCACTCTATGGACTGTCAGAATAGAGTGCATGGGGGGAGATTGCACCCAATACTATGTTCTCTCTCATATCCTAGCATGTCTATTTTTTTGTGTGTTTTCTACATCCGTAACCTCTGTGTGCACATGAGAAAGATCATGATAACACTAAGCCTATGATCTAAGGGCCCGACCGATTTATATAGCTCTGAAATCGGCCACCGTTTGGTCACTCATGTGTATGACCAAAAATATCGACAGTAGACTTACATAGAAGGTCATGTGCTCTTGTAAACAAGTTATCCACTTAGCCTAGTGCTTAAATCTCAAGGTTGTGAAGGAGGAGATCTTGGGTTCAACCATGATGTGGAGCATGAGGAGTGAGTTTCACCCAAAGAGATTTAGAACCTTCTAGAAGCATCCACTTGAGTTAGCTACAGTTAACTGGGACACTTGACGCACATTTAGTTACATGATCGACACTTGGATAGTTAGTATCCACTTGCCATAATAGGCATTCCCTTAGAGAGGGCTATATATAGAGGCATAAGGTTGGGTGAAGAGTCATCTCTCTAGCACATGGTGGTCATAACTGACACTTGGATGGTTAGTATTCACCTTAGTTCCTTAGAGAGGGCTATAAATAGAGGCATAAAGTTGGTAAAAGAGTCATCTCTATAGCACATGATACTCATAATAATAGTAAGCAATCCCTTAGAGAAAGCTATATATAGAGGAATAAAGTTGGGAAAAGAGTCATGTCTCTAACACATGGTGGTCATAACATGAGTCTCTTGTAATATCAGCATGCACATATGTTTGTATGTGTGTGCATATATTCATGTATGTATGTTTGTGTATGCATGTGTGTGTGCGCCTGTATATATGCTTGTCGTATGTATGTGTGTTGTGTGTGCGAGTATGTGTGCGTTTTAAACAATTTTGTCAAAAGCATGAAATCTCAATACGCTTTATCTCACATGCGCGTACATCTAATGACGTAATAGAGAGTTAACATGTAATTTTCTCACTCTAAACAACGTTTTTTCGTCTGCTTTTGGTTATTTTCTTTTCCGTTACGCTCTCCCTATGAAGAGGTTGTTTAATATAAATGTACGGTCATTTTCACTGCGAAACTTATGACTCCTTTTCTTGTTCTTCTTAATATGAAATTTCCAGAGTGCAAAGATAAACATGTTGCATATACAGTAGCATGTATCAAAGGCTCATAGGACTAGACAAGCATATGGATGTGGAGAGAGAGAGATATTTTGTCTGGATCAACCAACTCTAAGAGCTCTCTTCCCCCTCTCTCTCTCTCTCGTTTGTCCAACGTGTAAACACGTAACTGTCCAGATAAGTTCTGTATACGACACATGTCGCGACTCGCTCCCTTTTGTAAAGCACATGAAAGCATGAAAGCGAAAAACGGTCTCTGCACATGCCAGAGTCCGCAGAGAACAGAGGATTGCACAAAGAGAATATTCCTCCCATTATGTATATAACCACAAGAGGGGAAGTTACAGAACCAAGTCAAACATGATTGAAGCAGTAGAAAGTGTACCTTTTCGAGAGACAGTGAAGCCTTTTCGGAAAAGATGAAAAGTTGAAGCAGGTGAAAAGATCAAAGAGTTGAACAGATGTTAAAATAAAAGGGAAAAAAAGTACAGATAGTGTTGTCTTATGATATAATGAGATGAGTGAGTCCAAAAAGAAGGATCCAAAATTAAGTCAAACAAGTTTGTATCCTTTTACAGGAAGTAACATGTGCAAGGATTTGTAGAGGTATACTTTCCAGTAAAATATTAAATTTTGAAGTAAAATATTGAACAGAGAAAATAGGGGAGTATGTGATTGAGAAGATTGATGGTAGTCAACTTACATGCATTCCTCTTGTTAAGTATAAAAATCATGACATCATTTAGTTTCCTGTATACAGAGAAGGATCTTTTGTGCACCTACATGGAAATATGGTCATTGAAGTACAACCCATGACAGTTCTCCCATGGATGTATTGTTTTTACATGTACAATATAAGTCAGGAGCTGACACAGAAATGGTCCCCTTCAATTATCAACAATGAGCACAGAAAGAGGCTCGGAGGATTAATTGCGACTCTCAAAGAGGTCGATTCTTTATTTTATAGACAAGAAAATGAAAATAAATATAGAGAAATACAAATTCTTTTCTACATAATTGTAGACATCACCTCTAAAGCATGTACTTCAGAATGAATAGCTACGAAAGCAACACATGAAGACAACACATACAGAAAGATTCAAGGAATCAAGACATGTTAAAATGTAATATCAAAACTGAATCACCACCAAAGCATGCATGTGTGATGCTCATTAGTTATCTTGTAGTACAATACATGCTTTTGAATCATGACTCCAAAATTTTATGTGAATATGACTCTAAGCTCGTTATGAAATTCAAACAGCCATGCAACACATACCAATCAAATTGGTCATAGAAGAAAAACATTCCCTTATCCAAATTAACATTTCATAATTCATTTCTTTGTTATGCTAAGATCCCAACATATTATGAGTACATACATCCTTAGTTTTTTTCATATATCTTCATTCTCACATACTTACATGTCAATGAAGATTCACTTCGTGTGATAACAACATCATCTTATACATTTCCCTAATACCAATTGCATTTGTAGTTGAATACACTCCTTGAATGTATACCCATTCTACAATATTCCCTCCATGAGCGCACTTAACGATTTATGCCCATGGTATTTAGGTTGTAAGTTTATGTCATTAACTCTACCATTGTCTATTATTTGTTGATATATTTCAGTAGTGATGTGTGTGAAAACACTTAGGACTGCTAGGGTGCTTTTTTCCCTCTTTAGGAGTTTTTTTTCTCGGCTTGTATATATGTGTGTAACCCTAACGAGTCACTTATCTTTGTACATTGACTTGGTATGCATTCTATATTGTGTCTTTCTCTAAGCTTCTTCTTGTTCACTACTAGAAATAGGGGGGCATAGCGATGCCCCCGAATTGAAAAAAAATTGAGAACCATCACTTATGCGACGCTAGCATTGCATATGCGATGCTAGCATTGCATATGCGATGCTAGCATCGCATAAGCGACAACCTTGTTTTTTTTAGAAAAAAAAAGACATGTCGTCTCATAAGCGATGTTAGCATCACTTATGCGATGCTAAAAATATGCGTTGCAAATAGCATCACTACTTAACGATGCTTTTAATGACATTCCCAGACTGCCTCTGATGCTTGAGCGTCGTATAAGTGACATCTTGTGTTCCAGAGTGTCGCATAAGCGACGCTCTAGAATGTTTAAAAAGAAATTCGATTTCTCCCGGCACATGTGTGCTGGGATTTGGACGCACGACACACACACACACACATAGAGAGAGAGAGAAAGATCGACAAGAGATCCGTGAAGCAAGGTAGGCACACACGCACACATACACACACACATACACACACATACATATGCATACACACACATATACACACATAGACACACACACACATACACATAGACACACACATATACACACTAATTTACATACACACATACACATGCATATACACACACATATATACACACATAGACACATGCATACAAACATAGACACACACATACACACATAGACACACACACACATACACATACACACACATAGACACATACACACTTACACACACACATCAACACACATTTACACACACATATACACATGCATACAGATACATATATATAGATACACACATATATACACACATAGACACGTGCATACACACATAGACACACACACACATACACACATAGACACACACACATATACACACACATACACACACATACCCACACATATACACACACATATACACACACATATAGACACATACACACACATATATGCATACACACACATGTAGAGAGACATACACACACACATACACATACATGCATACATAGGCATACATAATGCATATGTATATGTATACATACATACTTACATGCATACACACACATATACACATATGCATACATAATGCACATGCATATGTATACATACATGCTTAATTTCATACACACACATACACACGCATATACACATACACATACACACATATATATGCATACACACATGCACACACACACATGTAAAGAGACATACACACACATACACATACAATTATACATATGCTTACATGCATACACACACACATACACATGCATACACACATACACATACACAAATATATATATATATATATATATATATATATATATATATATATATATATATATATATATATATATATATATATATATATATATATATATATATATATATATATATATATATATATATATATATATATGCATACACACACATGTAGAGAGACATACACATACATGCATACATAATGCATATGCATATGCATACATACATACATACTTACATGCATACACACACATACACACACATGCATACATAATGCACATGCATATGCATACATACATGCTTACATGCATACACACACATACACAGGCATACACACATACACATACACACATAGACACACACACATACACACACACATACACACACATAGAGAGACATACACACACATACACATACATGCATACATAATGCATATGCATATGCATACATAATGCATATGCATATGCATACATAATGCATACATAATGCATATGCATATGCATACATACATACTTACATGCATACACACACATATGCATACATAATGCACATGCATATGCATAGATACATGCATACACATACACACACATAGACACATACACACACATAGACACACACACATATAGACACAGATTTACACACATACACATGCATACACACACATACACACATAGGCACACACACACACATACACACACACATACACACACACATACACACACATATACACATACACACATACACACATAATGCATATGCATATGCATACATAAATACTTAAATGCATACACACACATACACACACATATGCATACATATGCATACATAATGCACATGCATATCCATGCATACATGCATACACATACACACATAGACACATACACACACATAGACACATACACACACATAAACACATACACACTCATAGACACATACACACTTACACACACACATCCAGACACATTTACACACACACACATACACATGCATACAGACACATATATAGATACACACGTTTATACACACATAGACACACACACACATACACACATACACACATACACACATAGACACACACACACACATACACATACACACACATATACACACACACATAGACACACACTCTTACACACACACACACATCCACACACATTTACACACACACAAACACATGGATAAAGAAACATATATATAGATACACACACATACACACACATACATGCATATGCATACATAATGCACATGCATATGCATACATACATGCATACATGCATACACACACATACACATGCATACACACATACACATACACACATACACATACACACATACACATACACACATACACACACATACACACACATATATGCATACACACACATAGAGAGACATACACACACATACACATACATGCATACATATGCATACATAATGCATATGCATATGCATACATACATACTTACATGCATACACACATATAGACACACACATATGCATACATAATGCACATGCATATGCATGGATACATGCATACACATACACACACATAGACACATACACACACGTACACACACATATACACACACATATGCATACATAATGCACATGCATATGCATAGATACATGCATACACATACACACACATACACACACATACACACACATAGACACATACACACACATAGACACATACACACATATACACACATATTTACACACACATACACATGCATACACACACATACACACATACACACATACACACACATACACACATACACACACATACACACATAGACACATACACACATAATGCATATGCATACATACATAATTACATGCATACACACACATACACACACATGCATACATATGCATACACACATACCCACATAGAGAGACATACACACATAGCTTCAAGAGCTTTCCAATGAGTGGATGGAATCTATCATTGGATAATTATAAACCACCTGTAGAGAGCATTTAATTGTCTGCATATCATTTCAAGAGGTATGCTACCCACTCACCTAGCTTCATTGTTTTGGCCATCACTTCCTCATAAAATGTCCAAATCAAGAAATTCAACTTGGTATAGATTCTACACTTCAAGACCTTTCTTTTCACTGTCATAATCAATATCTTGACCATTATAAGCCATCTTTGCATAAGCTTTTAGATGGTTTTTGACTGGCGAGAAACTCTTTTTGAGTGAATTGAGTATTTTATCATGATAATTAGGAGTCTCTAATAATATTTTGAACCATTTTAGATACGAATGAAGTAATTTTCATACATTTTCATCATAGGTTTGATCTCAAATAAATTCATTTGCATACTCCTCCCATCAAAATTTATAATTTTGCATTGTATTCTCTTCCAGTTTTATGAAATCAATATTGGAATGTGCATGAAAGCTAGTCTTTTACATGAATTCATTTATGCACATGAAGTTAAAATAGCCCTCATTACTCTCCCACAACCCCGTTTTCACGGGAGGTCGTGTAGGAAGCCGTCCGAATAGCCGGTCGGCTGTTAACCGATTGGTCTTTGTGAATAATTAGAATAATTACCCTTTGACAAAAAAAATGCAACCTGAACGTTCATAAATTATGCGACCCGGTTTAATTACGTGAACCATCTTTTTCTAAAGAGTCGGGTTGACCGAAAGGAGCAGCTTTGTTTGGAATAAACTTGAAGCAGGACGCGGATGAGTTGTGGTTAGGGGTGAAATGCCATGCCGTTTCGGGTTTCAATTCCTTTCATTTATGGAAACGTTTCGCAGCTTGTGTAGTGAATGGTGTACTTTTGCGAATAGTGATTTATTCTGACGTGATTATTAGTCAACAACTTGCGTAGAAAGAGATTCACCAATGCTCTATCTATTAGTGAAACGTTCAATATACACAACTTTTAGTATTGTTTTTGTATTGTCGGAAAATATAAGCGACTATTGCTTAACAGCCAATAGGAGCTAAAGAAAACTGAGTTGTAAATGTATTAGCTTAATCGTTCACCCGGTATTAGCACGTTTAAGCTAATACCATTAAGTAAACCCCCAGAATCGGACACGAGTATTTTTTCTCTGGATATCTAACACGTAGACTTGTCGAAGTTGTCCAACACATTGCTGGCCGGTCGCATTTTGTTCAATCAGCAATTAAAGGAAGCATTACAAAGTGTATCAAAACCAGCAGTTTGTTCTCAGGATACTTCGGGATTACTTAATGCATTTCTTTTTCAAGTCGTTCAGTTTTTTTTTCATTTGGATAAGTTGTTATTATTTAGAAAAATGAGCTTTCATATCGATTTTATGGAAGAAAAAACTGCCCGAACACACCTTAGACACCAAGTTGTTTCACACAAAAATAGAGGAATAAAATTATCAATCTTTGTTTACATTTACAATCAAATTTGGGCTTCCACAGATTCGTGTATGAGTCAAAATAGAAAATTGTTTTAAAACACAACTTTTAAAGAGTTTGACCTAGTTGATTATAAAGTTAATAATTCAAAAAAAATGAACAGAAGTCTCTTCCGAGTCATTTAGTTCAACAACAATTTGTATTTTATCTGTCTTATTGATGAAATTTGACAGAAAACATGTTGTAAACTACGTTAGAAAACAAGCTAATTGAATCGCGTTGCTACAGACAAACTTTTTTCAAAGTTGCGGTCATGGTAATTTTTGGTTTTCGAGTGGAGATATACAAAATTTTTCTGTCAGACGCGTCGGCAAGCAAGCCTAAGCCTAAGCCCACGTAAAAATCGTCGTAACACACCTACTCGACTTGAAGGGGTTTCATACGGCTCCCCATTGAAACAAAAAGTTATTCGGCGGTTTTCGGTGCTGGTGATCCAGTTGCAACCAACAAGGGGCAGTACAGGAATATTAACTAGGTAAAAACTTTATTAGATACCGAAACTACTAAAATAATGTTGAGTCGGTATTTTTACCCCGTATTTCAAATACTTCGTTCGTCGATAATTAGGAAATCATATTTATGAAAAAAAAAACGCAGGGCGCGGAGAATATACCAGTGTAACAAGAATTGCGTTTTTTTTTTAACATAAAGAAAAAGAAATTCAATCAGCACGCTTTAATGGGTTCTACTATGCAACGTCAGGCGGTATTTTTCTAATATCTACCTTAGTTAGCATGGGCATTATGCCGGACCCGCTCACATTGGTACCCTAAGGCGGGATTTCGCGTGCCCCATGCTACTTGGGTTGGAGCGGGCCCCTCCCGAAAGGAACCCTCTTTGCCTTCCACCTAAGTTGCGCAAGAAGAGCCCGAAGCCAATCGCAGGGGCAAGATTTCCCTAGACTAATTTGTTTTCGAATGGATCAAGATAATTATTCAGTTTGATTCCATCGGCCAGAGATTGAATAATTCCCAACGGACCTGCATATTATGGCCGGATACGTTGCTGTAGCACTTTCCGAAATCGTTTCCCTTAAGGCTACAGCGTGACCCGCTCGGGTCCCTGATTTGTTGTACAAATTTCGAGTAAGAAGTGGCAATACAAACGGATGCAAACTGTGTTATGATTTTTCCAGATATCATTTTTGATTTTTTTTTTATTGAGCAAATAAAGTGCAAAAGTACACCATTCGCTGCACAAGCTACGGCTTTGACCGGCATTACTTGCTGGGCTATCTGCGGCACTGGGCAGGCGTCAGCCCCCATACAAGGTCTTACAACTTTGCGGAGTTAAATACAGCAGATTTTATTGCGCAGATCAGTAAAATTGTCAATTTGGGCTAGATTAGAAGCTTCAACTATTTCTTAGGCCTGGTACGCTACGAGTGAGTGTTTGAAGCGAGAACCCCCCACAAACCAATGGATGCAAACGAATGGCAAGTGTGGCTGAAACGCCTGCATGCCCAACCTGTGCAACGTTGGCGCTCGATTCAGTAGTACGGGATGGCCTCGCATAACCCTCTGACCGTCAATCCGAATGAGTTCCCAGTGGCGGAAAAATAAGATGATAGATCTCGTTTCTTTTTTTTTTCTGAAGGATACAATCCCGTACCTCGTAGCAATTTTAACTCTTGGGGAAGATCAGCCTGTTATCCCTAGAGTAACGTTTTACTGAAAAATCGCAACTTATTTTTTCGAATTAGACCTTACCAATCGAGTAAGTATAGGCAGTGGAAACTACTGGGCTAGAGTACGGTAGGGGCACCTGAGTGACCGATAGCGAAGCAGTACCGTCGCTACTGTGTTTGCCAGATTGCAAAAAAGCAACGAGGCTTATATTCTTATAATCAATAGTCTCATCCGAACGGATAGACGGAGAACGTCCCGCGTGATGCTTGACCCTCTAACCTCTTGCAGCAAGGCCTCTGAATGCAAACAATCTTTAGGCTCATCTTCTACCCCAAAGGGGGAGTTTTGAAAGCCCTCCACCATAATTTTGACTTCTGGTTCCGACGAACGAATAGTCATCGGGATCCTTTAGATGGTAATAATCTCGATTGGAGTGAAATGGGTATGTCGCTATATGGTCTCGGCACATGAAATTGAGGGCTACTTGGCTCCGGGACCATCGCAAGGAAAACTGTAACCAAATTCTTTTTTATCTGGCATTAACTTGGATCCGCGCGCTTTTTTTTTGAAGGTTACATCTAGTATTCAGAGTTTGCCTCGATTTGGTACTGCTCTCGCAGCCCGTGATACACGTTTCACTTCCAATCAATCAGTTATTAGACGCTCATACTTGAATTTTCAATTAGACGGAATTATTTCTTAGATCGGGATTGACGGGTCTCGAACTTTTTTCTGGAAGCCACTTCCAAATTCAATCTGGAATGAGCTTAGGACAAGCACTAAAGAAAACCTAAAGGGAAACGGCTAAAGAAAACGCGCCCAAAAAAGCAACGTAGATAGATAAATGAAAACCAACGTCCGAGTACTAGGCGCTACGGTGCCGAAGCCGCCCCAGGTGGCGAAGAGCCGACATCGAGTTACAACTCAGTATTAGCATAGCACCTATAGGAGCGATAGAAAACTTTAGCGCTTAGTCTACTGTTAGACTATTTCATCTTAGCGTTCGTCCTCCTCCCAAAAAAAATTATTGTGAAAAAAGAGAGGGGGGGAGGTAAAAATGTATGAAAAACAAGTTATTAAATAACACTGATGCAACCAAGAAACATACCTCGAAAATTTGTCTGATAGACAGTTTCAAAATTTTGATGCAGCTGTATGTAATGAGACTACAAAATCAGCTTTTTCTATCCATACCGCAGCTGAAGCACCTAAAGGAGAATCTGGGCTTACTCATCAGCTGAGCCCCTTGTCGGATTTGAAATGGAGCAGCATTACCGTTGCGGTAGTCTGCATGCTGTAGAAAAGTTACCGGAGAAAGACTCGGTGAAATAGACATGTCTGTGAAGATGCCTAAACCGAAGAAATCGTTCCGGGAAATCCTCCGCTACCGTGTAACAGTCCAAATGAACAAAAAGAAACTTTTTTGATTCACTTTCTTTTATGAATGGGTCGATGCCCGAGTGGCTAAAGGGGACGGACTGTAAATCCGACGTAAACCCAAGGACATCATTACTATTCGGTGGTTGTTTCTAAAGAAAATGTCGTAACGGGAGGTATGTTCAGTACAGATTCCTATAGTACCGTTCAAAGAAAAAAATATTTCAGTTTCTACAAAAAAGAACAAAAACAAAATTTGTCATGATATCACGACTTCCTTGATTTCGTCGGATATATGCAACGCGTCCAGAACGAGGGCGTAGCACCGGAAATGCTACGTAGATTTCACAGAGATTCCCAACTCTAAAAATTGCTCACGTGATCAGGTAAAGGATCTCTGGAATATTGGGTATCTATAATCAGCTGGAAGTAACGCTTGGTTATTTACCATCGGTCGTCCTCCTGAAACTCATACACAAAGTCTGATGGTAATGAAAAATGAGAGTAATGAGGGCTTTGTTTTACTAGGCGAAGCCCACGCTTATTCCTTGCTGCATCGGCTGACGAATTTCTTGTGGGGTGGAAAATCTCTATTTGGGAGAGATGGTCGAGCACGTTTACGTGTTGTTTTCGTTTAAGCTAATACGTTAGTCAACGTAGAAGCGCTGATGTTGTTAACGATACCGATTCTTATGCATTGCTGGAGTGAGGAACAATTGAAATTAGCTCCAAACCGTTTGGAGAATTTGAGGGAAGCTTGGTTTGATCAGGCTGCTGAGTATTGGAAACGCGCAATAGCGCTTTTCAATTTGCTTTATTTGCATTAATTGCTCAAGAATAGTTTACGGATCCAAGATAAACTTCTTATCTTAGAAAAATTACAAGTGGTGCAGGTAGTCGACACTTTTCAGGAACGTGGGGAAAAGACTTTTATTTTATTTTTAGTTGGGAATCCGGCTTTCCACTAACTAATGGAACGAGCTATCTCGGCACCACAAACAAGGATACAAGCCCAGCACAAATTTGCAAATGTACGTGAGCCTTTTATGAACTCTACTTGGACCCATTTGGAGGGAAAGAAAAGAATTTTTGAATTGAAGTGAAATTTTTTCTTCGCCAAATATCCGTAGTCGTAACCTGCAAACCAAATTAAGAGCTTAATTTTTCTTTAGCTTTGATAGCTACTTCTAACCAAAATACACTTGAGGTAAAGAAACGATATCCGTTCAATTAAATAAAAAAAAAAATTCAAAGAGAGAAAATGCCTAAAAGGTATTAGCTTAACCTAAAAGATGCGTTCTACTTTTTTCTTCTTCACCTAAAAGATTCACCTTCTGAAACGATAAGCTCGGGACCGGGTGAACTAAAATATAGATTTTTTGAAAATGAGAATGGGAGGAATCTGATGACTACTTGAATACCTCTTTGAAAATTTCTATAGTGATGGGAAACAGCGAGAGGTGAAAGCGCCGCGAGGACGATGGGTTTGTTATTTTCAACTAAAATTACAAAAAATTCCGTAGGCGCAACGACCCACTTGCAAGGGCGGCAAAAAGAATCAAATTACCTTTTTTTTTCAAGAATGGAGTCACGTTTTCAATATTGATTATATAGTCAAAGCCAGGTGGTCGAATTTTAAATCTCCAAGGCCGACCCGCACGAAAGGCATAACGATCTGGCAGCATCAATGATAGCCTCGGGTTTTGGGGGGCATCCTGGCAAATGAATATCAAAAGGGTGACCTGATGACGGGTAAGCCGGCGACCGAAGTATCTTATTTTTGCGCCTTCCTCGCCAGTCAACTACAAGCAAGTAGTCATCAGATTCCTCCCCAACCCACAAAAACAAAACGATCTCTTCGTGTCTTGAAATAATTCCTGGGGCTGGGGGCGGTTTTCTTCAAAAAGAACATTTGAGAATTCCCGGAAAAAAGTAAAGGGCACAATAAAAGCGGGGATTTTTAATTCATTTTGTTTACTAAAAAAGGCGGATCCCTCCTTTTTGCTCCGCAGCTTATGGGGTATTAGCAGCGCATATAAATGAAAAAATAGTCAAATTGGTAATTTGGTTTGTTTGGTCCTCGTATTTGGGTATCAGACCCCCTCGACGAAGGAAATAGTCCAGGCAAAGCAATCACCTCACGGCCGAGACCAACGGATTTTCTTTCGGCAAGTAATGTCGGTCAAAGCTTGTGGTTACCTGGTTGGTTGGACGCTGTTAGGTTACAATAATAGCAATTCGTTATTTCTAACACGTGTTCCTTTGAATCCGCAGGCACCCCTAACTTGCTGATGAGTCGCTTCATCGTAGCCCTATCGCTTGTAACTTACGAGACGCAAAATGTATGATACGAAAAAGAGATCCCATAATATGGGAAGTGTCTAAGATAGACCGACACATCTCTATTGACGAAAGACGAGACTTTAATGACATTGCCTTATGATAGGTTAAAATCTTGGGTTCTCCAATAGGGAAGGGAATAGAAAAACTATTATTGCGTTGACTCCCCTTTCTAAAAATTTCTTTTTCTATATTGCAAAAACGTAAAATACAAGTTGGTGATAAAATAGCTGGTAGACATGGCAATAAAGGCATTGTCTCGAAAATATTACCTAGACACGAAATGCCCCTATCTTCCGAAGTTGAAGGGTTTGGCATCCATGGTGTAGCTTGCTACATGGGTCGTGAGTGGGAACCTTCCAAGGTCTGAGGATACGGAGTTAGAAGCGTAGAATTTAGTGATTTCCCCTTCAATGTGGAAGAAGAAAAAAATTGAGGATCTTCTCCTTACACGTCGTCAGCGGGAATTTCGCTTTCTTAACTGCTTCATTGCATGCAGGTCTCCCCTCCTGGCCGGTTAACCAAGGGAGAGAAGACCTGCGTAATGGGCTATTAGCTCAGTAATGGGCTCACGAATACCATCAATATCTACAGGAGGAGCTGCGACGAAAGCGGTTCGAGAAAAATCTAATACTCACCCCTTGCGATTGGCCGGCATGCAATGAAGCGGGGGAACCAACCCCCTATTTGATTCTTCTGATTCTCGCTTGTCATTGCCCTCAGCAAAGAGATGTAACAAGGGGACACTTGGAGAGCGCAGTACGACGGCTGAGCCCGAAGTAAGTCACAATAACTACTGATCTATGAACGAGAAAATTTCGAATACCTAACTATTGGTGCTAAAGAAAACCTATTGGGAAACGGAAACGGAAACGGTTTCTAAAGAAAATGCCGTAACCGCTCACGTAAAGGGAAACGCAACGTTCAAAACGCAAAAAGGAGTTATTTCACGGTGTGGCTTTTTATCCGAATCAGCATTTTGAACAAAGCTAAGTGATAATTTTTTCTTTTACATGTTTTTAAACTCGTTCAAACGAGGTAATCCCACTTTTTCTTGTTCAAATTTGTAACAAATGATCCAAATTCAAACTTATTTAGATGTAGCCCTTGGGAGGGGGACAACAGCTGGAAACGGTTTAATTCGATGCAACGCGAAGAACCTTACCAAGGCTTGACATGCTGTGAATCCTATCGAAAGATAGAAGTGCCTTCGGGAACGCACCTATCATGTTGATAAACGGCTCGTCTTGCCGTGACCTTATCTCGGGTTCTCGAATCGGAGACTTTTGTTGCGTTTCGCGGGGTTTTGCTGCAATGATTCTCGCCAGGAAGAATGCCCAAGTTGTGGCGATTCCACCTAGAAGGTAATGAGTTACCGGGAGGCGCTTCATCTGGGACCCCATGCTTCTACCAAAAAAAAAAATCCTTCGGTCGCGTATCCACGACTGCCTACCCATGAAATTATTGACATTGCTAAGGGGCTAAAGTGTCCGTTTCCCTTAAGGTTTTCTTTAGCACCTTAACGGGTTTGGGCGATAGAAAACCTCGGAAAATTAATTGCGTATCTATCTTATTAAAAGGTGTTCATTAGTTTTGTTAATAGATAGATTTTTTGTATTTTTTTTTACCAAGCCAGAAACACATTTATCTGAGCCGTATGGAGCCAGGTAGGCGAAAGGGCACTTTTGGAACCACGATTGCCTCATCCGATGGACTCTGTGCCTTTTCTCCTACCATAAATAATGAGAATGACTTCAAAGAAGATCTGCTTTGGAGGCAAAAAAAAAATTTGTTCACGATATAAAATGGTTGAAAAAGGAAATTTCTTTTTTATTCCAGAGGCTTTTTTTTTCTAAAAATATTTCTTGAATCGAAAAAATATCCCTGATTTACGTATCAGTTTGAGCCTGGAGAAGAAGTTAGCCACCCGTTTAGGTCGAAGACAAAAACCTATAATTCATACAAATCAATGGCGCTCCAAAAAGTTCTGTTGGACGCATTCGTCGAGATAAGGTCATTATTCCACCCTGGGAAAAGGGGAAATCCGGGTATCGGCACTTTAGATTCTAGCGTTTGTTCTTGCCAATACTAGGTATCGATTCATATCCAAATTTAATTTTACCCATCTTGTCTATATAATAAAATAGACATTAATGTTAGGCGAAAAAGAAACAAAGTTATTATTTAGAAAAATGAGGACTTATCACGTTACGTTTGAAAAAGAACTAATTTTAAGTACCTATCTTGTATGTGTCGGCACCCAGGAGAAGCATTCTTAGGTGGACCCCGTTCCAACAACTCAGACAAATTCCGGTGCCTCCGCTCCGCTATTGTCTACTACATCTAAATAAGTTCACAAAAGATGATGAAAACGTTAATTCCCAACACCAAAGAAAACTTAACTTCGACGCCGGGCCGGGTCCGGATAATAATTTCCGCATAATTAATTGATCTCAGTTCACGAGTTACGGGGCCATTTTGCCGAGTTCCTTAGAGAAAGTTGTCTCGCGCCTCTAGGTAGAAATGAGATTTTGAATCCTTTGGAAATCAAAAAGAATGGGTTTTCCACGGTCCTTCCTTTTGGTCCTTGTTCCCGCTTGGCACCCTTTTTATATTTGAGAATACGCACTCTTTTTCCTTGCTTAGTACTCTTGTGATTTCCTTCCGGATTAAAAAGTGTTAAGTACCCAACGCGGAGCAATTAGCCAAGATCTCTCCTGCTGAAGACGGTTTTGAATTTCAATCGGGAAAAAAAACACAGAGTAACAAACTCGAAGATCTTCACGAAGATTTTACCCGTTCTCTACACTTCTTTTTAGCTGCTTGGCCGGGAGAAATATTTTATTTTCAGCAGCAGCACCAGGTTAAATTTACGTTGAAGAAGACGTATGGTACTTTTGTGTTTGCAAGCTAACGTACTATTACATCCGATTCTGAGACCCAAGCCAGTCAAAAGAAACCTTTTTGTTTTAAGCAAGATTAGATGAAAGAACCCGAAACCGACACAGGTGGGTAGGTAGAGACGTAGGTTTCAATACTTACAACTTGAAGAAAGTAGAGAGCACCAATAACTTTAGCGCCTTTGTTTGAGGGAAACGGACACTATGTTGATTCATAAAAGTATGCAGAGGTTGTTGTTTGTGTGTTTTAGAATCTTTTGCAAGTATTGAAGGCAAAAAAAAAAGACATTGTAATGAGGGCGTGTAGTGCCCAACAACACATTTTGGCAAAGTTTCTTATTTGCAGGTTTCTGGAATAAAGAGAGTGGTTTTCCAACCACTAGGCTGATGCCTGTCATTGTAAAGACTATTATTTTTGTTTTTCAGGCTTCATTTTCCTGGCAAAATGATGCCGAAAATTTTGTATCCACATGGCGTTATATGCCATGTGAGAACTAGAGTGATGTTGTGTTGTGTGAGAGAGAAAGTCTTCTGTCAGCATAGCTAAAAGTATATAATTTTATTGAAGTAGAGAATAATATGCATGAGTGAATGCATGCTTACATAGACGATATGATTGCTAGAAAGTTGAAGTGCATGATGCATTTTCTATTTATAGAAGATCACTTTTATGTATCACCACGACTGGTTAGGGTGAGCATGAGGTATGTGATCGAGGTACCAGACATAGGCTAATTATGCCTTTAGAAAGTAAAAGATAAGGTGTATATATCAAGAGCAACTAAGATGTGTTTTTGACTAGTAATGCATGAGCACATAAACTGTTTTTCATGCGAGTATATGTACTTGATATAGATGCTTATCTCGAGTCTGCACAAGAGTGCTATGGATACGATCATCAATACACGTATTAAGTGCTTGTATATGATTATTTTTAATGAGATTAATGAATGTGCAAGAAGCACAATGAATAGAATGACATCCATAGATGTTCACTTTTACAAAAGGGTGGATACTATGTAAAGAGTTGATTTTTCCAACAAGACAATTTGGATGATTATTTGGTTTGCATTGATCTAGATGATCATTATATGCATGGATATATTTCCATGTCATAATCCATCCAAGATAATTAATGATTTTGTTTAATCATAAGGATCAACATGTCTCGTCATTTTTAGATTTAAAAATGATTGAGCAAATAGTTAGTGAGGTAGCAGCCTCATAGAGATTTGGATGGTATGCCTCATAGAGATTTGGATGGTATGCTTTGAGGGAATGCCCAAATTTATTGAAATTTGGAGGGCAAGTAGCTCTTAAGCTTTTCTTGAATCTAACAAGTTTCAAGTAATTTGGATACTTTTAGATAGGTCAAGTCACCTCTGCAGTAAAAGTGCTGCTACTAGAGGTAGAGGCTTGAAACAAGTGACATAGGTCTGTTGCAAAGAGCATTTCTCTTAATTGGAAGATCCAAATGGAATGATTTTTGTTGTAAATGAAATCTTGATAAATGAACTTTGTGCATACTACGTTTCATTATTTTTAGAGATCATTTGATAGGTCAAAGAATCTCTGCACATCAAAGTGAAGTCTCTGGAATTTATGAAATGATGAGAGACCATGTCACCTAAAGGTGCTTGGTTCTCTTAGCTCATTTACTCTAATTGAATGATTTTTGTTTCTAACATTATCTAAACTCCTCGAGATGGTGAATATAAAATTTAAATATGAAATGTTTGTCCATTTAAGAGATATAAAGAAAAGAGTAAATGTTTAAAATTTTGCAGGTATAGAGGCTTAGTATTTTGGTCATTGTGGAAGATCCAAATGTCCAAATACTATGAAGCTTATGTCAATAAACGTAGATAGTAGTAGCTATATGCTAGTAAAATTTGGAAGTAATTGGTCATCATTTGATAGGTCAAATGATCTATTCTTCTTAGACTGATCTCTTGCGAGGATTTTCCAAAGAGTGGTACATGTGATTGATGAGCACATGATATTTTCATATTGGAAAATCCAATTTCAAAAATTTTTGTTGAAGACGCTACATCAATATAGACCCTATGCTATAACCAAAATTCAAGGATATTGGAAGTTATCTTCATAGTTAGAAGATATTATAAAAGTGCAGCAGTAGTGTTTCTAGGCTCACCTAAGCACAGGTGTAGCAAAGATAGAATTATACTTTTGAATGAGTATTTGATTTCATTTTGAATTGAAATTTTGTGAGACCAAACTATGTTGATCTAGATTTGGGCACAAAGAAAATGAAATTTGGAGTTTATTTGATCAGTCTAAGGGCTTCAAGAAGATGACCCTGTACATTTTCAGAGTTGGTCATCAAGTGTTCGACCCTTTTAGTAAAATGGTCATAAAACTCTGAGAAAATATCCAAATAAAGTGATTTTTACGAGTAATTAAAGCTTGAGAAAATCTACAAAAGGCTGGAAGGTTTCATAGATTTTGGATGAGTAAAAGTTAGTTAAAATTAAGATTTAAATATGCTGCTGTTGGAAATTGTTTATGCAGGAGGCATTGTTGAAAGGAAAAGACTTTTCACAGGTTTTTTATGATATTTTTTGAGATGGTGTGATCACCATGGGCTAGCTATACCCTAGATACTTGTTTTTTGAGCATTGGTTTATGGTGGCCATTCTCAGTAGGACAGAGGAGACTCTGTCGAAATTTTATAAAATGTGTATAATGCCATGAGAGCATGGAACAGGAGAACTTTGATAGTTGATCTCATTTCAATAGTTGGCTTTATACAAGTTGTATAGATTCCAATTTATTGTGAGTCAATATTTGATTCAAGTCACATGATTTGATATTTGATGCAAGCCGCATCCTTCACATCTCTAGTTGAGGTGATTTATTAAATAGTTTCTCATGTCTCAACTCAAGATGATTTGATGTTTGAGATAGTTATGAGTGATAGAGTCATAGGAATGAATCTGTTCTTTCCATAGGGAAGGAAACACTTCAGGAACACTTCATGATGTCATTACATTATTTATGGTTGTGAGTACTCACTAGTTTATTCTTGTCATTTTTGAGAGAAGTGTTCGACTTTAATCTCATACATGCATCTATGTGGAGTATAAAGTTGGTGGTATGGGACATCATATTTTATATTCTACCTAGGCGTAGCACAGATGGTATGGGAGAGAAGTCTCTAAGATTGTATTTATCATATGATTTGGAGTTCATTTATATGATCTTCTAGTATCATCTTATTATTAGACAAGAGAGGGGCAGTTGACACAGTCACTCTGTATGTGATCGCAAACAAGGCAAGTCCACAGGCTAGTAGCCTAGAAGCGGAAAAGCAAGGCTTGCACATAAGAACTATGCATAGGCAATTGCATTGAGAAGAAATACATAGAGTACGTACTATTTTATTTGATATGCCTAAGGTTAGGCCATGGTTCATACATAGTGTGTATGAGGTGAGCTAGATGCTTAGCGTAGTGGGCTATGAGTGTGCACACATCTACTTACCATTATTCTGGGTATTTAGTGGACTCATGTTATGGTCCTCATTATATGTGGGAGTGCCAGATTATTACAATAGTTTGCTTGAGACACCTCATTCCTAGTTAGGAATGATTTGATTATAGTGATGATCAGATGGTGGATATCTGGGAGTGCCAGATTATTACAGTAGTTTACTTGAGACACCTTATTCCTAGTTAGGAATGATTTGATCATAGTGATGATCAGATGGTGCTCATGGATAAAGAAAGTTTCATCCACTTAGAACATCTTGCATGTTATTATTGAGAAGGCGGTGGTAGTTCCACTAATTGCTATACTTTCTTAGCACGTCTTCACTTGGCATGATGGTGTTAGTTCTAGAGAGTGGATTGGGATTTAATTTATATGAGATATATTTTGGTCCATAGTAGGGATTATTATATATGAGAGATTGAGATTCTGGTCCATAGTTGGGATTATTATATATGATAGATTGAGATTTGGATACATGGTTTGGATGTGACTGATTGAGATCTTAGTCCATAGTTTGGATGTGACAGATTGAGATCTTGGTCCATATTTTGGATCATTGACATATTGATATCTTGTTCCATAGTCTGGATCATTGATAGATTGTCATATTGATATCTTGGTCCATAGTCTGGATTATTGATATCATTGATATATTGATATCTTGGTCCATAGTCTGGATCATGTTGAGATTTTCTTGAGTTTTATTTCATTAAAGTGAGTAAATCAAGCAGATTTACTTGTGCTTAGAGATGAATCATTATTTGTATAAGTTTTCCATTTATCTTTGGTAGTTGTCCATAGAGGTTTGGTACATAGTCACATTGTTTTGGATTAGCATAATAGTTTTCATTACTCTAGTGGAGTAAGTGGTTTTGCACCATTATACCGTATGACTAACAATCAGTGGGTATTCCGTGGAGACAAGGGCAAGCTGCCGAGGTCTCTACAGGTGACAAGCCGTCACAAGTTAGTGGTGAAGGTCTAGGCATAAGGAGTCCGAGGATATTCCGAGTACTTATGCTATGCACATATGGACTCATTTGGCCTCATAGGGATTCCTACAATATGCCCAAGGCAAGGACTACTATTTGTTGGTGGAAATGCTAGATATAAAGCATAGAGATTAGTTGTCTACTTTTTGAGCATCTAGTATTTCATACACCTACCACACTCTACTTTTATTATTTGGAATCACAGATTTTGATTCCCAGGTTTATAGCTCCTTCTATATCATTGAGGACAATGATCTTTAGAAGGGGGAGAGAGTGTTATATTCCAGATATGTACATGCTTGGAGGAACGAGAAGTTCCTTGCTCGGGGGATATCCAAGGCCAAAAGCCAGAGAGTTCATACGAGGTATCTACTCATGATGGCCAGATGAGTAGAGGGACCTTAGAGAGAACTCTAGATGGTGACTAGGCAAGGGCTATAAATAGGCTGGGAGGTGAGTCCCATGCATGTCATTCTCGACTTCTCACACATACACATACATGCGTACATATGCATACATAATGCATATGCATATGCATATGCATACATACATACTTACATGCATGCACACACACATGCATACATTTGCATACATAATGCACATGCATATGCATACATACATGCATACACACACTCACATATAGACCTACATACACATATACACACATACATATGTACATGTATATATATTGATTTCTAACCCATTTTGTTTTATATGTACAGGTATTATGGATCCTAGTAGAGAGACAAAGGTGAAACTCACTCTCATAAAATGTATTATGAGAGAAAGAGTTCCACCTGATACTCTAGGGATCATCATGCATGAGTATTGAGAGATGGCTCATGATGAGCTAAATTATACGATCCAGATGCTTACCCAGTGATCAGAGGAGGGCTCTTCTACGGCTCCACATGCAAGAAGATAGCTATATGCTCATAGGTATGTTTTTTTTCATAAAATTTTTTAATGATATTATAACACATATTTTTATTTATTTTTATCTATCTGTTTTCAGGACACCTATACCACCTCTGGATCATGATAGTAGAGCATAGGTGCCTATGAGGACATGCATAGGCACCTTACGGCTAGAGTGCGATATAGAGCCAGAGGGGAACATTGTGTACATAGGGAATGCATTGGTGTTCAAGAGAAGAATGTGAGCATTATGCGACTCTTACTTGCTCCTTGTCCACTTACAGTGGAAGTAAGTATAAATTTTACATATAAATTGAAATAAATATCTTATGTTTTATTTACATGGTCTTTTTAATTTTTGTAGTGAGCATGATGAGAGGGATAAAAAATACGTACTTAGTTCACTTGAGATAGAATTTGGTACAGGATGGTCGCATAAATGGTGTCTAAAAGAGATGCGGACACTTATGGCTCATCCACTACAACAGATCGATGGTATGCCGAGGTTTTTACGGAGGAAAATGAACGCGGCTTTATTTGCCGCGACGCCGGTGTAAAGGTCGGTTTGCGCGTCGGTACCAAAGAGTCGGTATAGGCGTCGGTATAAACGTCGGTATAGGCGTCGGTAAAAGCATTGGTATATGCGTCGGTATAAACGTCGGTATATGCGTCGGTAATCAGCTTCTGCTGCATCGCCTCCTGGGTGTACCGACGGTTATTCCGATGACACTACTGGGAGTATCGTTGCGTATACCGACGACCATACCTGCAAAATTTTTTTTGGGCAGAGTGTTTTGTCTTTTGCTACAGCAACATTACCATGATGTTGCTGAACAAAAGACAATACACTCTGCCCAAAAAAAACCGAGTACATGTGATGTGTACTCTAATGACAACCGAAATATGATTTCATGAAACAGAGTATTATTGTACACAAAAGAGATCGATAATCAGAATGAACAATGAACCATGTACAAAAGAAGTTATATATTGCAATAATGAAGCATGTACAAGAGTGTGGCAAACCACTGTCATATATGACGCTTTTACAAAATGTGGCAAAGCAATGTATTGCCATATGGAAATCAAATCCAAAATATTGGTCTTCCACTACCAAAGAACATTCCATATCAATAGTCCTGCAACAAAGAACATTAATGGAATGAGATAAATTCACATGAAAATTACAAACAAGTAAAAACCAAGTTTATAAATTAATTACCTCATCGCAAATGCTCCCATGAAACTACCGCACCGTGTCCCTCCAAGTCTTGCAATAGTGCAGTCAACCCATGACTATATCCATAAGACTCCTCCATTCGTGTTGGAGGACGACCCATTGCCAGCTCCTGAAACAAATATAAAAAGATTAGAGAAATATGTATGAGAAATTTAACACAAATAAATTCAGTAAATGAAATGGTACTTACAAACTCATGACGCATCGTGTCATATCCGCCGCTGCCCAAATGTGACGGTCCAATCATGTCTAGACGTGTGGCTGCGACATTTCGCTACTAGCGATATCGATCAGGAGTCTGCTGCTGCTCATCACGAATCATGTCCCACTCCTCAGCATCTAACCACACAGGCTTTGGTAAGCCTTCTCTGAATGCATCACGAGCCTCGAATCGTCAATGCGACATGACCTCATGTGCGGTGTGCAGAATCCACTTTGAACTGACAATCGACTGTCCATTGACTGGTCGGAACTCTTGGTAAATCGTCTGTGTGATATAATTCTTCCGTTCTTAATCCTGTTGACTCCATTTTAGCATGATGGAGTCTCCAAACTGGATGGAGCAAAGCTATCGTATGCGTGCACACATTGCTTTGCCAACCGCATCCATCACCGGAGCTCCATCTCGGATACTATACACCTTGGAGTCATCATGGTCATGAGCACCCCAAGGTGTACGTTGTGTACTGCGTGGTGTACTGCATGGCGTACCTACATCTGAGGTACTCGTCCTGGGAGTAGAAGCGGGCGACACAACGTCCGTCACACTACCTCCACAACAACCGCCTCCTCCGCCTCCAGACCTACCTGTAGATCCACTCCTAGAACCTCCTGCTCCAAAGCGTGACCTCGATCTATGAGACGGGCTAGACCCTGTATCGCGCTGAGGTGTCGAACGCACATGTCTACTAGTAGACCCAATAGGAGATGGCTGCAAAGATGGTCGTGGTGGAGTCACAAAGCTAGGAGACATACCTCCTATGGGAGTAGCACCACCCTCAGGAGTGACACCGATAGGAGTGACACCGGCGGGAGTGACACCGGTGGGAGTGAGGCCAGTGGGAGTGAGGCCGACAAGAGTAAGGCCGCCAAGAGTCAGACCGGGAGGAGTGCTACCACGAGCGATCCAATACTATGATGCAGCAGCCATATACGCAGGAGGAACCTGAGAGATGAACTCCAAAAACTGCTCCTCTGTCATGGACTGTGGAGTGACTAGAGGATTGTCTCCCATCGTGCTCTGTAATAAAAGAACTCAAATAATTAGCATGCGATAAGAAAAATTAGGGAATAAACAAAAAAAAACCAAAAATTAGTACGTACAAGTCTTTTATTCAAAAGTCCTCTATTCTAGCATCCTCTTGAAGATCCGATGCACCGAGAATATCTATCTCTAAATTGATGGCTTCTAAATCGTTTGCTATGCTGGTTTCCTCCTGATCATCGTCTATTGCTTCGTCTTCTCGAACAATGACCTCTTCTTCAATGACCTCTTCTTCTCGAACAATGATCTCTTCCTCCTCAACTATCGAATGAATCTCTGAGTCCACTAGAGATGGACTTTCTTCTACATCTATGTTTTCAAAAATTTGTCTACTGCATGGAGCGACTTGTAAAACAAATAGCCACTCTGGGTCTTTTGAATTTGGTATAAAAACAACTTGCTCACAGTGTTCGGGAAGTACAAATGTATCCCTTTCATATGTCCATAATCTTGTGGAGTCGACTTGAAGCAAACCGCTCTTATCTCGTCTCACTGTTGCGTTTCTTCCAGAGGTGACTACTTTGAACCATTTCACGTCAAAAACAAAGTAATCAAACTTTCTGAAAGATGGTTTCAAGATGTCTTGAATCACACCACAATAATCTAACTCGCCTTCTAGAGCATTATCATCTCTTGCACTCGCTCTACTTTTTTGCAAAAAATTCACCATCACTCCACTATCAAAAGTAGACCGGTTTTGATCGATTCGTGCGATTCGAAAGTGTCGTCCATGAGACCATAGTGCACCGTATTTAATATACTCCATCTGCTCGTTGGAAAAGGTGGGAGAGGTCGAAGATTTTCTGGAAGAGGCAAAAATCGAGTGGAACGATTTCTTCGAAACTGAGCTCTTTCCTTTGCGTTAGTTTCCTTGGCAAGTTCATACCTTTCTAAGCACTTTTGCATAGGCTCAGAGTTAACTATGCAAAAATTCATTGCCTTCTCTCTGAAAGATGCATCCATTTTTCTTTGCAATCCTTTACCTTGTGGTTCATCGCCTACGAGACGAACATCTTCATCATCGCTCCATAAGCGAGGCATTTCGGGATCCGATATACGTAGAAACTGAGTAATGAATACAAGAGATTCTTGTACAAGCCATCCCTCTGCCATGCTACCCTCTGGACGTGCTCTCTGTCGAACAAACCCTTTTAATGTCTTCATAAAGCCCTCTAAGAAGAACATCCATCGACTATGGACAGTTCCTGCTATTGCAACTTCATCTACTACATGAACCAGTAAATGAAGTTGAATAGTGAGAATACTTGTGGGAAAGTATTTCTCTACCATACAAACAACCTCGATAGCATTGAGTTCCGCACTCTCTATGCTATCTCTATTTATCTCTTGAGAAGATATCCACCGTACTAAAGAACTAACTTTATAAATGGTTTTTCGTACATCATCTGAAAGACAATCTTTTAGGGCTACAGGGAGCACAAACTGTAAAAACTTGTGCCAATCATAAGACTTGAGTCTTGCAAGATCGTCGTTTCATGTGAAAGCAGTCTTTAGACATCTCATGCATCCAGTAGGTGTACGAAACTCTGAAATTGTTTTCTTCACTTGTTGCTCCTCCATCCTGCGGAGCACCCAAGGAGCTCTTGGTAACGATACTGTTCCGTTGGGCTTAGTAATTGCCCACAACTCTCGCATACGACCTTGCTCTTCTAGGTCATCCCTTTGTGCTTTGCTTTCTTTCTTTCCGATCAAATTTTTCCAAAGCATCTCTCCCACATTCTTGAAAATATGCATCGGGTCTACCAAATGATTGATCACCAATTCACTCCAATAAGGGAGTTCATGAAAAATGGACAACCGTTTCATGCCAGCAACTGGATTTTCTGAATCCCCCAGTTGTTTCCAATCGCTAGCTTTCATTTGGTGTTGCGCTTGTCGACCAATTTGTCCTTCACGTAAAACATGCCCATCAGGCAAATATCTATGATGTCCTTCATAGATAGTTTTACGTAGTGCTTTGGATAGCGTGCTTGGAGTCGTGGTCCACATAAAGGACAAGCATGATAACCCAAAATCGATAAACCTGAACATTCACCATAACCAGGCCAATCATGCATTGTCCACATAAGTATGCCTTGCACTCGCACGTCTCGTCTTCTTATAGGTTGAGACATGTCATGCAGAGTGATCCCATCCCATAAAATGCGCAGTTCTTCCACAAGTGGTGCAAGATATACATCCATGTTTTTTACCTTATACTTACCTGGTACAATAAGAGCTAATAATAAATGACATTTCTTTGTGGCCAACCATGGTGGGATATTATAATTGACCAAACATACAGGCCATGTGCTCCATGAAGAACTGCGTAATTCAAATGGATTCACTCCATCCATAGCTAGGCCTAGACGTATGGATCGAGGCTCACTAGCAAACTCTGGCCACTTACTATCTATGTACTTCGAAGCATCAGAGTCAACTGGCACTCGCATTACATTATCTGTAGACCTGCTCTTTGTATGCCATGACATTAACTCAGCTATAGATTTGCATCTAAACATGTTCTTAATTCGTGGAATGATAGGAAAGTGGCAGAGAACCTTTGCGGGGATTGCTTCGCCTATAACGTCTTCTCTAAATCTATTTGCTCCACACTTTGGACATACGTGGAGATGCTCATACTCATTTCGAAAGAGAATGCAATCATTCGGACAAGCATGAATTTTCGTATAATCCATTCCAATGGACTGTAAATGTTTCTTCGCATCTCCAAGTGTTGGAGGCATGTCATTTCCCTCTGGCAAAATTTGATCTTTAAGAAGCCTGCAATAAGCAATTAAAATGATATTAGTAAATGAAGTTATTGTGATACAACAATGAAAGCCAATTTGTTCTCCACTTACCTGAACAATTTAGTGAAACTACTATTTGATCATCCATAAATGGATTGCAGATTGAGCATCGCGAGTGAAGCACGTAGTACAGATATGTTTGCTCCATTGTAAAGTGGTAAACAAGCTAATCTTCGCATGTTTTCATATTCTTCATCAACTTCTGATCGTGGAATTTCTGCTGTGTCCATGAAACTCTAGTCGACACCTTCTTCACCATCATGATCTTCGTCCATCTCATAAAATGCTTCAAGCATCTTTTCCATATGTTCATTCTGTGTAATATTATTAGTGCTTGCTTCTACGTCTAAGTCCTTTTTTGCTCTCTTTTGTCCACGAGAGGTTACCGGTGCAATGTCATTTGGGTCCATCTGCTCACCTGGGGGACCATGCGAATGATAGCGTAGGTTTTCCAGTTGACTCCTATCAAAGGATCTATACTCTCTAACATGTGCAGTACAAATCTGTCATTTCCGATAAATTTGATACTTGCACTGTGTGCAAGGACATGCCATTCTCTCTTCAGGATCCAAAGAAGCCATCTGCTACAATATGGACATTTTAGAACATTTGTTTTTTTATTAAACCTAAAAATCTAACTCTTAAAGACCTAAATACTTAAACACCTAAAAAAACTTAAAACCCTAGTTTTAAAACCCTAATCTATATAGCTATTCTATTTTATCTATATATTCGGATTTTTTCTTGATTGATCCTATTTTATATATATATATATTTATTTATTCAGATTTTTTTCCTCTTAATTAAGTTATATGTATGCCTAAATCGTAAAACCCTAATTTTAAAGATCTAGACCTAAATTATGTATATTTCTATACACATGTGTATATACATGTATATATGTATTATATGTGTATGTGTATGTGTGTATATATGTTATGTACGTGTTAAAACCCTAAAACCCTAATCCCAATGACCTAGAACTAAAACATGTATATATATGTATGCATGTCTATATATATGTGTATATGTATATATATGTGAATATAGATAGGTATATAAGTATGTGTGTTTGTGTATTGTATATATATTCACTCTATTTAAAATGATTAAATTTAAACCTATTTTTATATATTTAATCATATATATTTCATTTATTTATTTAAAATACTAGTTCTTATCATATTTTATTATCTATATAATTATCCTATATATTTATTTATATATTCAGATTTTTTATTTACTTAATTATATTTTATTATAAATATTTAATTAAATTATTTAAAACACTAATTCTTTTTATATTTATTTATGTATATAATTATCTTATTATATATATATATATTTATTTATTTATATATTCAGATTTTTTTTCCTTACGTAATCCTAATTTTATATATTTAATTATAAATATTTAATTAAGTTTTTAAAACACTAGTTATTTTTATATTTATTTATGTATATAATTATCTTATTTTATATATATTTTTTTTATATATTCAGATTTTTTTTCCTTACATAATCCTATTTTTATATATTTAATTTTATATATTTAATTATAAATATTTAATTAAATTATTTAAAACACTAGTTCTTTTTATATTTATTTATGTATATAATTATCTTATTTTATATATATATTTATTTATATATTCAGATTTTTTTTCCTTACGTAATCCTATTTTTATATATTTAATTGTATAAATTTAATTAAAACCCTAATCTTAAAATTCTAGATATGAAATACTAAACCCTAAAATCCTAATCTTAAATATGTAGACCTAAAATATGTATATTTTTGTATACATGTGTATATACATGTATATATGTATTACATGTGCATGTGTATGCGTGCATATATCTTATGTAGGTGTTATAACCCTAAAACCCTAATCTTAAAGATTTAAATCTAAATATGTATATTTTTGTATGCATGTGTATCTACATGTATGTATGTATTATATGTATATGTGTGTTTGTGTATGTATGTAATCTACGTATTAAGCCTAAAACCCTAATCAGAAAGACTTAGACTTAAATCTGAAATACTAAACCCTAAAACCCTAATCTTAAATATGTAGACCTAAAATATGTATATTTCTGTATACATGTGTATATACATGTATATATGTATTACATGTGCATGTGTATGTGTGCATATATCCTATGTAGGTGTTATAACCCTAAAACCCTAATCTTAAAGATTTAAATCTAAAATATGTATATTTTTGTATGCATGTGTATCTATATGTATGTATGTATTATATGTATATGTGTGTTTGTGTGTATATGTAATCTACGTATTAAAATCCTAAAACCCTAATAAAAAAGACTTAGACTTAAATCTGAAATACTAAACCCTAAAACCCTAATCTTAAATATTGAGACCTAAAATATGTATATTTCTGTATACATGTGTATATACATGTATATATGTATTACATGTGCATGTGTATGTGTGCATATATCTTATGTAGGTGTTATAACCCTAAAACCCTAATCTTAAAGATTTAAATCTAAAATATGTATATTTTTGTATGCATGTGTATCTACATGTATGTATGTATTATATGTATATGTGTGCTTGTGTATATATGTTATCTAGGTATTAAAATCCTAAAACCCTAATCACAAAGACTTAGACTTAAATCTGAAATACTAAACCCTAGAACCCTAATCTTAAATATGTAGACCTAAAATATGTATATTTCTGTATACATGTATATATGTATTACATGTGTATGTGTATGTGTGCATATATGTTATGTAGGTGTTATAACCCTAAAACCCTAATCTTAAAGATTTAAATCTAAAATATGTATATTTTTGTATGCATGTGTATCTACATGTATGTATGTATTATATGTATATGTGTGTTTGTGTATATATGTTATCTACGTATTAAAATCCTAAAACCCTAATCAGAAAGACTTAGATTTAAATCTGAAATACTAAACCCTAAAACCCTAATCTTAAATATTTAGACCTAAAATATGTATATTTCTGTATACATGTGCATATACATGTATATATGTATTACATGTGTATGTGTATGTGTGCATATATGTTATGTAGGTGTTATAACCCTAAAACCCTAATCTTAAAGATTTAAATCTAAAATATGTATATTTTTGTATGCATGTGTATCTACATGTATGTATGTATTATATGTATATGTGTGTTTGTGTATATATGTTATCTATGTATTAAAATCCTAAAACCCTAATCAGAAAGACTTAGACTTAAATCTGAAATACTAAACCCTAAAACCCTAATCTTAAATATCTAGACCTAAAATATGTATATTTCTGTATACATGTGTATATACATGTATATATGTATTATATGTGCATGTGTATGTGTGCATATATGTTATGTAGGTGTTAAAACCCTAAAACCCTAATCTTAAATATTTAACCCTAAAACCCTAATCCTATTTTTATATATTTGATGTAAAAAAAAACTTCAAAATAAAAAAAGGATTATATGTGTGTATGTATGCATGTGTGTATATATGTGTGTGTATGTATGCATGTGTACATGTGTGTGTGTATGTATACATGTGTATACATGTGTGTGTATGTGTATGTGTGTGTATGTAGGCATGCATGTGTGTGCATGTGTGTGTACGTGTGTGTATGTATGCATGCATGTATGTGTATGTGTGTGAATGTGTATGCATGTGTATACATGTGTGTGTATGTATACATGCATGCGTGTATATGTGTGTATGTATGCATGTGTGTATATATGTGTGTATGCATGCATGCCGGTATATGTGTGTGTATCTATGCATGCATGTGTGTATATGTGTGTATATATGCGTGTGTGTATGTATGTGTGTATATGTGTGTGTGGATGTGTATGTATGCATATGTGTATATATGTGTGTGTATGGATGTGTGTATGCATGTGTGTGTATGTATGCATGTGTGTAAATTTATGTGTGTGTGTGTATGCATGCATATGTGTATATGTGTATGTGTATGTAAGCATGCATGTGTGTATAGGTGTGTGTATGTAAGCATGCATGTGTGTACATGTATGTGTGTATGTATGCATGTGTAAATTAATGTGTATCTTCCTTTCTCTTCTCTCTCTCTTTCTTTCTCTCTCTCTCTCTCTTTCTCTCTCTCTCTCTCTTTCTCTCTCTCTCTCTCTCTGTCTCTCTCTCCCCTTCTCTCTCTATCAATAGCGAATAAAAAAATCACTTACAAGTATGTCCCTCTTTGAATCGTTGTCATCAAAGCGTAATGTAGGTCGTCTCTCGTCCAATTCCAAACAATCGACACCAATGAAATTCTGCAAAATCAACGAAAAGAGAAATTAGAAACCCTAAAGCATAGAGAAACACAAATGCTAACAGTATGCACAGCACTTACCAAGATGTGAGATCTAAGCTGAGAGAGAGATCCGTGTGTGTGTGTGCACAAGACAATGCAGGTTCGCGCACACAAGTTCGACAGTAGACCGACAGTACTCAAACACATGCAGAAATGTGAAGTTTTGCTCTCGGGTTCGCGATATGTTTAAAACTCGCCGATAGTATAGGCGCCAGTATGGACGTCGGTATACGCGTCGGTAGTTGCCAGCAAAATACCGACGCTTTACCGACGCTCATACCGACACCTATACCGACGCCTATATCGACGCTTATACCAGCGGCTACGGGCCACACCGACGATCCATTTAAAACAGTCATACCGACGGTCACTTCACCATCGATATCTCTTAGTGAGATTTTTCGAGGGCTATACCGACGCCGGCTATGACCGTCGGTATATGCAGCGTCGGTATGCTTCTCATATGTTGTAGTGATCATCATGATAATGCACGGTACACATTGCGTTTATGTATATATATGTGTGGATATGAGTATGTGTGTTTATGTATGTATGTATGTATATGAGAGAGAGAAAGAAAAGACTGAGACTAGAGGTACAAATACAGGCATACGCACACATATACATCTTACATGCATATTTACACACATATAGACATACATGCATATTTATACATACACCCACATACATGCACATTTTTACACACACATACACATTCATGCAGATACACACATATAATGAATACATACATAGACACATACACATACTCATGTACACATACACATACATAATGATATGTACACACACATAGACTCACATAATCATATTTACATGCATATATACATATATACGCATGCATACACACACACACACAACACAAGCATACACATATATAGATACACATACACACACACACATGCATACACACATATAGATACACATACATATACACACATGCATACTAATATATATATATATATATATATATATATATATATATATATATATATATATATATATATATATATATATATATATATATATATATATATATATATATATATATTATATATATATATATATGTGTGTATATATATACATATATATATATATATATATATATATATATATATATATATATATATATATATATATATATATATATATATATATATATATATATATATATATATATATATATATATATATATATACTTATATATCTATAAATAAATAAATAAATAAATAAATAAATATATCCTAATTCAAAAACCCTATTATAAATATTCTAATTCATAAACCCTATTTCAAAATTCCTAATTCGAAAACACTAATTTTGATATTAGGGTTTTAAAACCCCTAATTTAGAAACTCTAATCTAGCCTTTTAGCCATATGATTGAAGTATATGTACACATTGCATCTATTCCCTCGACATCCTACTAGAGAGATGTCTCTCCTCCCAACCTTATGCCTCTATATATAGCTACTCAATTCAACAAGGATCATAATATATATAAAGATATATACACGTCATGTAGATACACATACATAAATATAAAATGGAGTAGATACATTATGCATCACACATACATGCCTAAATGCACGCATAACTATATATGCATGCATACATATTTACATGTACACATTTACACATAGACACATATAAATATATACATGTACACATCACATATACATGCCTACATGCACACATGTATACTTATACATGCATGCACAATTATAAACACTTGCATATATCACATCAATACATGAATATTTTTACACAAATGCATATACATATATAGAGATATGCATACTAACACATGTATACATATATCACACACATGCACACACATATATATACATGAAACACATATATGTGCATACTAACACATGTATACATATAATACACATGAATACACACACATATGCATACATACATGAGAAAAATTTGATCCATGAAGATAAAACTATATATAAAATAATTAGACATATTAATAAAAATAAATAAATAAATATACATATATATATATGCATATAATTTTATATATGTATATGTTATGTGTATGTGTATGTGAATGTGTATATGCATGTGCATGCGTATATGTATGTGTATGTGTATATGTATGTATGTGTGTATATGTGTTTTATAGGTGTAATGTATGTATATATACATATGCGTATGTGTATGCATATATGTATGTGTATGTGTATATATATGTGTATGTATGTATGTATATGTATGTGTATGAATGTGTATGTATGTATGTATGCATGTGTAGCTGTGTATATTTGATTTCATTTTTAATTTTCTTTTTATATTATGGTTTGCAGACTTTCATATCTAGAGCACTGAATCGTTTAGCTGTCTCCCATTTTATAGTCAGTCAATGACCTACCTTGCTAACTAAGACTTACATATTTGTTTACAAGGATTAAGTATCAGCTAACTATAGAGGTATTAGGTTGTTTGAAAATAAGACAAGCAAATTTCTCTCGATGATTTTGGAAAATGGATGAGTAATTCTAAAGGTTGGACGGACATGAAGTGTTCATTCAATGCAAGTTCTTGTTCTTACCATAGCTAAGGTAAACAAAAACCTACATTGAATGAACACTTTGTGTCTGCCCATCCTTTAAAATTATTCTTCCATCCTTCGAATTCCTCAAGGTAAATTTAGTTCTATTTTTCAAATGACTTAGTACCTCTATAGCTAACTCATACTTAATATTTGTATGCAAAGTTCATAAAAGAGTTAGCAGCGAAGGTATTAGGTCGACTAGAATAGGAGAAGCAGATGTGTCAAGAAGATTCTAAAGGTTGGGTGGACAATTCCAAAGGTTAGATGCACAAAATATCTTCATTGGATACAAGTATGTATAATTTGACTTTACTCTCATAACATGTGTATATGTATGTTTATGTGTATATATATGTGTATGTATACATGTGTATGTATGCATGTGTAGCTGTGTATATTTGATTTCATTTCTAATTTTCTTTTTGTTTATTGTGGTTTGTAGACTTTCATATAGATATCTAGACCACTGAATCGTCTGGCTGTCTCCCATTTTATAGTCAATCTATTACCTGCCTTGCTAACTAAGGCTTACATATTTGTTTACAAATATAAAGTATCAATTAGCTATGGAGGTATTAGGTCATTTGGAAAATAGGAGGACCAAATTTATCCGAAAGATTTTGAAATATGCAGGAATAGTTTTAAAGGATGGGCAGACAGAAAGTGTCCGTCCTTTAAGATTATTTTTCCATCCTTCAAAATCTTCGAGATAAATTTGGTCCTCCCATTTTCCTAATGACCTAATACCTCCCTAGCTAACTGATACTTAATATTTGTATGCAAAGTTCTTAAAAGAGTTAGCAGCATAGGTATTAGGTCGACTAGAATAGGAGAAACAGATGTGTCACGAAGATTCTAAAGGTTGGGTGGACAATTCTAAAGGCCAGATGGACAAAACATCTTCATTCGATACATGTATGTATAATTTGACCTTACTCTCATAACATGTGTATGTGTGTATATGTGTGTGTATGTTTATAGGTGTGTATGTATTCATGTATAATTATGTGTATGTCTATGTATGCATGTTATTTATATGTATATATTTGTGCATGTATATATATAAATAGATAGAAAATGGAAAAGTATACCTTAATAGTGCCAAAAGAGATACATTACTCCATCCAAAACGATTTTGAAGACTGAGAATAAGTAAGCTTGCAGTTAGTCGTGTCAAATGTCCTTCATATACATGCTTTAGACATTCCTCTCGAAGATATTTCTCATTTCTCGAAATATCAATGCTCTCACTATCATATGATACCAATCCTCAATAAAATCTACCATGTCATCATCATCATTGTCGCACAAATCTTGTACTTTATCTTCTTTTGAATATAGATCTTTCAACCTTGCATATTTCACAGGATCACTTTTGTGTAGCCTCCTCATAGAAGCTTCTGATAAATGAGGTCTTACTGGCAATTGTGAATGGTGTGGAGGAACATAATCAGCATCATACGTTGGAATCTACACACATGAATAAAAATCATTAGTATTCCATAAATGAATAAAAAGTAAATTTAAAACATAAAATTAAATATATAAGTTATTAAATATGGATAGAAAATTTTCATTCTCTCTCTAGCTAAAAGGTGCTCTTGGAGGTCTACGCCATCCATAATTTACTAATTTATCATCACCAACATGTAATGTAGTAATAGCATTGACAACTATGTATCTTGATACATCTCTACTCATGTATGGTGATTCATGACTATTTTCGTGCTTCTCAACTCTACAATTATTCCTTGAACTATTATGTAACCCTCGACTACTATTTATTAAACCTGCTATATTGCCATGCATGTAAGGTCTTCCATCAATATATAATCTTTCATTTTCTACATGTGAAATCCTTCTACTAGTAAGGGATGCTACATTCAAGCATATTCCATAAGTACCCATGCTTTGAACATAATGTGCAAGTCGGTGCCAATCTCCCAATCCATATATAGGACCACACAGTTCAGAGGCACATATAAATCCTCTACAATAAAGAGACCACAACCAGCATTAGTAATAGTGGATGGAGCAATCATATAGCGATTACCCCAAAAGTTGAAAACCTCTCCATCTAAAGGAAGTGGTCCTCTATTCCATCCTTCATATCTTCTTCTATCATATATTTGTACTAGAGAACGATCACGAGCTGGCAATGGATAATCTCTAGCCATTTTAGTCTCTAAACCAGGAGGTAGAGGATTTCTAGAAACCTCTGCTTGTAATTGATGAACAACAAGTCCATGACGTGTACGAGGTATATTAACATTATGAGAAAAATTATCATCATCATCATCATCGAGCAAGTATTCCTGTATATCAATAGTGATATAATTTTGTATATGGTTTTTAAATAAAATAATGACATTAATTTATAGTAAAAATACATACCCAAGCATTATCATGTTGACCAGGTGATGGTGCATGCTCAAAAGTACCATACTCTGCCTCATGTTCAATACATTCCAATCGTGGTCTTTGATACATGCCATAGCCACCAACATATAATATGCTCTTGATAGTAAAATTCATCATAATTCCTATCGGAGGACACATGTGAAGTCATTGCATGAGTAGGAGGTGGTGGAGTGCCCTCTGATCGATCAGAATCTGATTATAGCAAGAAACAAAAAAATATATCAGTTATATATCTATCAAATATATTTAAAAAATTAAAAGTTTGATATGCTTATAGTATATAGTCCTTGCACGATTAGGAGACGATGGCGGAGTTCCATCTGATTGATCGAAATCTACAAATAATGGTATTTTATATTAAATCTAATTATTTACATACATAAACATTCACATATACATATTTACACATACACACATATACACATTTACACATACACACATATTCACATATACACAAATACACATTATTGTGGGATAAATGCATGTATTTTGTATGAATGAGTGTATATGCATGCATGTGTATGTGTGTACATATATATGTGGATATGTATATGTGTGTTTATGTTATATGTATGTATATGTGTATATGTATGCATATATGTATGTGTATATGTTTGCAT